>JARHVA010002278.1:0-295000 GCA_037957365.1 Torreya grandis | reverse complement strand
ATTCATAGAGTAGAAGCTTAGGGGATACAAAGCTTATTGGTAACAATTCAGGTGCTATCTTACGTGACAAAATATTATGAATAAAATTATGTGAATCTATTAAATGGTTATCTCTAGAGACATCTTGATATAATTACAACACATAACATACAAGGTTTTAATAGTTTGCTCAAGGGAATATGCATTAGTAAAGTAGGTGGTGGACCATGTGTAGTAATCAGAGGAGGTATGTATGTTGTGTATGTAAAAATAAGAATATTAATATTTTGTAAGATTTTATATTTTGCCACACCTAGGGATGATGTAACATATGTAACTGGAGGTATAAATATAGGAATAAAACTATAGTTGAAATTGGAACACTTGAATTGGAAATATTAACTTGGAAGGGACAATATTATTCTCTTGATGTAGAATCTTAAGATAATTTATTTTTTTCATCTCATCCAATGTATAGTAGTTTTTCAATCCTATGTGGATTTACTTTAAGATATTTAATTAATTATTTGTCATTAATTTCAAAAAATTGATCTATATTATCTTTATCAATCTCAAAATTCATGATAACTCCATTAATAGGTTGTATAGTATGCATTGTAAAACCTATAGAGAGAGTATGAGGAACAATATGAGTGTTGGATTTTATTTGGAACCTTGAAGTGATAGGTATTAACTCATATTTCATATTTAAACAATATGAATTGAAGAAGGCTTGAGATTGTAAATTATTCATTTTATCCCTAATTTGATTTTGAAACTTTGCATTAGGGGTTTAATTAGACATGGTGTGTTTAATTTTTAACCTCTCATATGTATTGAATTTAATTATAAATAATTAACAAGGCCTAAGAAGGCACAATAATGAGGATTCCATCATCCTATATCTACACTATCTTGTCTTCGAGGTACATTGAGAGTAACTTCCAGAGGCTAATAATTTATTGGTGCAATAAAAAACCAAACACCTAAATTCTTATTATGGATGAAAAATAAAAAAACCTATATTATTTCAATATAATTATTAGGAATGTGAAAGCTAAATTTTGTATATAATGTTGTCCAATGTATTGAGTATTGGATTCATAACCCTCACACTATGCCTTAGGTAAAATTGATAACTGCTTTGCCCAGAATGACAGATCTTATGAGCTTTAGAACTACAATAACATAGTTTTAGAAAGCAATAAAAATAAATAAAAATAAATTGAAAGCCAACAAAAGAAAATATATTTATAAATAGAAATAAGGAATTCAATCTAAATCCCCTAAGTCAAATATAAATCTTATAACAGTGCTCAATAAAATTATATAAAGTACAATCATATTTATCTTTATTGTATTATAATCATGAATTCAATTGAAACACTATAAAAAAATTTAAAAAAAATGATCAAACAACAAATGGGTTCACTAATATGTTTAATCCTATTTTTGATTTAGTATTATTTAATAGGTATACAACATTGAAAGTTTATTTATATTTTGATATATGAAATTTAAGCATAAATATAAATTTAAATGTTTAATTTATTGAAAAGTGTCATATGATAAATATAATAAGTATAACAAATAATGAGATACTTAACTTTTCTAATTTTTAGTTGAATGGAGCAGTGATGCAGAATATCACCAAGTAACAACGAGTGTTAGATTGTTTGGAAGTTCAAGATGACCATTTTTGGTTTGGTTTGAGTTGAAGAGGAATTATATGTACCCTTATATTATTTTTGATTCATTATTATTCTTGAGTTCTATTTTTTGAAGTCCATTTGGAGTTTCCCACCAAAAAGAGAAAATTTGAATTTGTGTCTAGATTTTAAAGAGATATTTTAGTTTTATGTGATATCATGATTCTATGGAATGTTTTTAATATATATTATAAGTTCCTATGTGTGTGTGTGTAAATTTTTTTCAATGTTAAATATAGGAAGATCAATGTTAACCAAGAAAATTTGAATTGTAATTGCCACCCTACGTGGAGTTAACTAAAAGGAAGGAGATTTTTTTGCATGTTTGGCATAATAATAAGATGGAATGAATGTATAATATTATTGTGTGTGGTATTAGAGTATTAAGAGGTTAAATTATAGGATAAATGAGTATATAGTCTTAATAAATAAAATAAAATGTGAATATTTAAGAAGAACCCTACTTGCCTTGAGAATTTTGTGTCTATTTATTATAAAAAGAATGACATAAATGAATAAAAAAATACTTGGAGAAGGTATTTGAAAGTTCATAGAGGTTATTGGTATGTTAAAAAATCCTTATTTTTATTATTATTTTAATTCAATTTATTTTTGTCACATATTTATAGGTTAGAGGTTTGCATAACTTAAGCTGTGAGAGCTATGTTTGACATAGTCTAAAAGGCAGAGAACAAAGTTATAATTATAGGTTTGATTCAAATTATTTATATTATTGAAAGGTATTAAATAATATTTCATTTATGTTATTGATCATTTTTTAGGCTCAAATATTTATTAAAGTGTTAGATACAACTAAAAATTATCACATAATCCTAGAAAAGTTACTAGAACTTTGCTTACTTATTAGGAACTTATTGGATTGTTCATACATAACCAGATATTGGAGAAGGTGAATAAAGGTTTATAAGACATAATATAGGTATTATAAGTGATTTAAGTGGTATAAAACTCATTTTATCCCATTTTAATAGCTCTTAACCTTGTACAGACCTGTATAACCCAAGCCTAGGGTTTGAAAATGACAACTTGCATAACTTTTGTTTTCACCCTTAAAATTTATTAAAAATTTGGTTTTTTGTGTTTTTGAGTTGGTACCTAACGGTAAAGTATGGTATCCATGACTATGTGCTTAAATTAGGCCTAAAGAGACCTAATTGCTAGAGAGATGTATTGAGTTAGTTGGTCTCCCTCGAGAGTTGGGACCTAAAACTTTGTATAAAACTAAAAAGGGATAAAGGGTATCCAAAAAGGCATTTTTTATTTCTATAAATTGTTTTTATTTGTCAAAAATACTATATTTGTGTGAAAAATAGGGTTATAAGGAGCTAGGCTTTAAAAAAGAGAGAGTAGATTGGTATAAATTTCTAATCTTGAGATTGAGTTATTTGATTGGATGATAGAGGATAGATAAAAATAATTAGATTGATGGCCATATATGTCTTTGAGAGAATAAAATAACCATGGAACCATGCATGAGGCTTTTATATTCACGAACTTATGTGAAAATGAACAAGCTTGAACTAAGAAAGGAGAGTAAAAAGATGAAAATTATGTATGAGATGATGAAGTTGGTGCTAAATAAAAATAGAGTAAAAAGATAGATGAAGGGTGATGTGTCTTGGATAAAGTAAATAAGACAATGTATGTAAGGAAGATTATGAGCCTATCAAAGGTAAGAAGGATCAAGGGTGTCAAAATATGAATAATGTACATGTTACAGACAAGCAAATTAGACATCATTCAAGGGATTCAAGGTAGATATTAGAGAAAAGTAAAGAAATGAGGAGAGTGTATGAATAAAATATTCATCAAGTGGTATCATAGTAGGTAATATCTTGGAAGAGTTTATAATTTTAAGTATTAAGGGTTAATATTTAAGGTTTCATGAATTTAAGTTGTATATGAGGATAAGTTTTAAGGCAGGTATAGAGACCATGCAAGAAATTTTGAGAGTGATTAAAGAAAGAGGAAAAGATAGTTTTATATATTTTATGGTATAATAGCATCCCTAAGAGAGAGAATAAAAACTCCAATAAGAGGAGTATTTCTAATTTGGAAAAAACTTGGACATGAGTGTCAATAGACTAGGTTGAGGAGAGAACCTAGGGTGAGACACCAAAGGAAGGTGAAAAAAATTGGTTAAGAGAAGATGAATATGGAGAAGGTACAAGTGAGGAAGGAATTATATAAGTTAAATCACCATAATGAGATAAATAAGAAGAAAGACCCAAATATAAAAGGGTTGGTTGTTTAAGAGGAGATGAGTGAGATAGATCAAAGGATAAAGAGGATAAGGATCTTGGTGGAGCTCAAAAAATAAGAGGAAAACCAATGGTATGGCTAGGTAATTGGGAAAAAGAGAGTTAAGTGGAGTATAAGGCTACTCATGGAGAATAAATCTTTTCATTAGAGACAATAAGAATCAAAAGAGGTTTCTATGTAAGAAGCTTAAGGAGGAGATAAAGAAGTTCATTATGGATAATAGGTTGGTAGACAAGAGGAAGGTGAGTATCACCTTGAGAAGAATGGGATAGTCATTGAGGATGATGAGATTAAATAGATAAGGACATAAACAAATAAACCTAATAAGAAGAATATGGAGGAACAAAATCCTCAAGATTATAAATTTAATGATTTCTTATCATGTGTGTATGCAGGTACAAAGTGAATAAACAAGAATTCCATTTTGAGGACATAAAACTTGAAATCATGAAGGAAAGAAACCATGAATTAAATTCTTATTTTAAACAATAATTTTATTGGGAAGCCATGTATAGAGGTACAATGATATGTTACCCTGAAATAGGAGAGATACTTGGATAAATAGATCTTCAAGAAAAAGGATTCCTCATTGAAGACATAAAAGAAATGGAGTTGAATCAAGAAGATGGAGTCAAGAGGTATGAGGATTAGAAATATAAATTTGTATTTCATGAAGTAATCAAACAATTTGAACAAGAGATTATGGGTGATGAATAGTTATTAGGTGAGAAATAAGACCTTCTATTTATCTATGAGAATTAGGATAAATTACAACTAGATATGGTAGCTTTAGAGCATGCCATAAAAAATGGATAAAAGGACAAGGTATGTCCTAGAATAATAGTTGAATATACGAGCACTTGTCATGAGTCAATAGAGACTCAAGAGAGAGAAATAGTGATAGATAAGGCAACATACATAATGGAATAATAAGGGTATGAAGGAGTGTCTATATTGACACAAGATAGATATGGATCCCAAATAAAAATTTTAGTCCAAGCTATGAAAAAGCACAATGAAAAAGAGGAGTTGATATGGATAGGATTGATTCAAAAATATGAATTTGATCTATTATATTTCCTTATTCAAAGTGAAGATAAGGAAGGATCCATCATATAAGATATTTAGGCATAATTACAAGATGGAGAAAATAATATTTCAAGGACAAGGAACATGTTTTCCATATAAAAACTTCAAGAAGATAAAATTATAGGTCACTTAAGTGTAAAAAATTAGAAACATGCAGTGAGTTGTAACCAAGAAGATGTACAAGTATTGGTACAAGGTGAATCAAACCAAGTTACAAGCCAAGGTAAGCCAAAAATTATGAACAATCTAAGCATATAATATTGTGAATTGACCAAGGAAAAAGTATCGGAAGTTAATGTTGTAGGTAAAAAACATAGGCTAAAAGGACATGATAAGGAACTTAAAAATATGAAATGAACTATTAGAGAGGCTTAAAAGAAGAAAATAAAAATAAGAGAGAATGGAAAGGACCATGACATCCTTGAAGAGACTATCAAGTCTCATGAATGTAATTTGTTACATACTAAGTAGGATGGTGTAGGTATGGTGATGAAATATAGAGACTCACTCCATGATCACATGGAGAAAAGAAGTAATGAAGCACAAGAGTTCATGATAAAGCCAAGGAAAGAGGAGGTTAACCATGTTCCTCACAAAGGAGATGATTAGATGAAGAGAACATGTTTAGAGGAGGACATGTTCAATCCAAAGGTGATCTAAGGAAAGAGTAATAACAAGTTATCATGGATACAACAAATATATGGAAACCTCAATTCGAGAACAAATCTAATTAGTATACCAAGAGATGAAGAGCAAAAATTTATGGAAGGAGAGCTGCAAGAAAGTGAGCTAGAACACAAGAAAATGAAGAAAGAGCAAGGTAAGGAATAAATATACTCAATTGGTAATGATTTATCTAAGTTATTTTTAGGTATTCATGATGATATTAAGATAAACATTTTACAAGAAGTGTTGTGCTATGATGAACTTAAATTGGTTGAGGAGGTATCATTTCAAGATGTAAAAGAAGTCTATGATAAGACTCATTAAGACAAGGTGGAGTATCATGAAGAGGCAGAAAAATATGATATATGTGAGAGTATAACAAACGTTAAGGGATAATATAGGAAAAATAAGCCCTTAGAGCATAAGGATATAGGATAAGGCATTGTTAAGAAGATAGACTAGTAAGGAGTGCATGAACCAATCATGACAAAGATGGAAAGAAGTTATGGAGTAGAAAGAGTGAATAATGAGAGATATAAACTTTTGGTAGATTATGATGAATAAAAATTAGATATGGAGCATATGTAATATGAAAAGGACAAAGAGTTACAACATATTATATACTTCATGAAGATAGAGGATGAATTAGCAAAGAGGCAAGACAAGGTAAAGAGACAAGGACAAAGGCACCAAATAAGGATAAATGTGAATTATAATAGGATAAGAAATAATATGATATTATAAAATCATAGGAGGAATAATTATAAAGTGAGGAAGAAGTCAGACAAAGTACATTTGAGAAGGAGCTCAAATTTTCCAACTCAAGGAGCTTGATGTATAGCATCACCAAGTAAAAAAGAGTGTTAATATGTTTGGAAGTCCAAGATGACCATTTTTGGGTTTTTTTGAGTGTAATAGGTCTTATAGGGACCCTTGTTTTATGTTTGTGTCATTAAGATTATATATTTTGAGTGCTTGTATTAATTTGGAATTTCCCACCAAAAAGGGAAAATTTGAATTTGTGTCTAGCTTTTAAAGAGATATTTTGGTTTTGTGTGACATCTTAATATTTTGGAATGTTTTTAAAATGTATTATAATTTACTAGGTGTGTGTGTATAATTTTTTTCAATGTTAAATACATGAATAAAAATGTAAACCAATAAAATTTGAATTATAACTGCCACCTTACATGGAGTTGGCCAAAATGAAGGGGTTTTATTACATGTTTAGCATATTAAGAAGATGGAATGCATGTATAATATTAGTTTATGTGGTATTAGAGTATTAATATATGATAAATTTGATAAGATATGGGTAAAGTCTCAATAAATAAAATAAAAGATGAATATTTAAGAAGAATACTGCCTGCCTTGAGAATTTTATGTGTAGTTATTGTATGAAGAATGACATAAATGAATGAAAGAATGCTTGGAGAAAGTATTTGTAAGTTATACGAGGTTATTAGTATGTGAAAAAATCATTAATTTTTGTTATTATTTTAATATAATTTATTTTTATCACTTATCTACAAGGTAGAGGTTTGCATGACTTAAGCTGTGAGAGCTATATTTGACACAATCCAAAAAGAAGAGAATAAAGTTGTCCTTGTGGGTTTAATTCAGATGTTTGAGATGATTAAAGGGCACTAAATAATATTTTATTGATTTTAATTATAATTTTTTAAGATTATATATACATTAAAGTTTTATATACAAATAAAAACTATCATATAGTCCTATATAATTTACCAAAACTCTACAAACTTACTATTTGGAACTTATTGAGATTGTTCTTGCATAACAAGATATTGGAAGAGGTGAATCAAGGTTAGGAAGACATAATAAAGGTATTATAAGTGATTTAATTGGTATAAAACTCATTTTATTTCATTTTAATATCTCTTGGCCTTGTACAATCCTATGTAACCCAAGCCTAGGGTTTGAAAATGGTAACTTGCATGACTTTTGTTTCCACCCTTAAAATTCACTAAAACTTTGGATTGTGTTATTTGACATGATTAAAAGTATTTTGGTGTTTTTTAGTTATTAGTTGAACTTATATTATGGTATCCATGTCTTTTTTATGTGTTTTCAATGATGTCCCTAAGGTGGCAAAGAGTGTTCATGAGTTGATTTGTATGCATGGTTCTCAATGACAAAGTGTGCTTTAGTGAACATGCATGGACCTTGTAGTGTTTGCTTAGTTAGGAAAGGTGATGGATATTTGTGATGTATTTACCATGTTTTATGATTCATATGAGAGGTCAATATTTCTTTGTGTACTTGTTTAAGTGAAAGGAATCCATTGGAATAGTCTTGTGAAGGTTTAGGTTATCCTAGTCATCTCGGCAAAACTTCTTGAGTAAAAAGATTGATGACATAAACATTCACATGTGTGAAGGTGTCAGAATAAAGTGATATCATGGGATTGTTAATATTTATTCCTAGATCATGTGTTTCAAATTTTATGTCTTGATATGATGTATATAAAAAGTTATGGTAGTGTAAAGTTGGTCCCTCATGTAGATTTCACTAGTTTCCATAGTCAAATTTGCATTAAAAAGTGACTGTTGTAATTCAAATATTTGAATTTACAAAGGAAAACTAGTTTGTAATGTTTTTTTAATAAATTTTTATTGTGTATGAATTTTATGGTTGTATAAAAATTAAATTGGTAGATAACTTCAATGGAAATCTAGGAAAAAATGATTTGGAGGTTTGAGTGGTCGTACACTTACATTTATTGTAGTCCAAAGTTAACTAAGGGTTTGACTTTATTTTATGAGTGACATGAGAAGGATTTTTTATATTTTATTAATTTTTTTTGAATGTTTCAATTTGAATTATATATTATATAGTTTTTTAGAGTCCCTAAAAATCATCTGTATGGATTTTAGAGGTTTGACCAATTCATCTTTAGTATGAATATTTGCTTACAAGTTGAATTTTGGTTCATTCATGGTGTTTTCAAGTAAAAGTCAAATGATTGATAGGTTTTACATATGTAGAGATGTGTAGTGATGAATGTAATCAATTTAGGGTGTCTTAGGGGTCATATGGTGAAGACCTATATGCTTTGAAGTGGTCTTGTGTTCCTTGTTTTGCTCAGTGAAGTGCTAAAAGGATGGATAAGCCTCCATGGACCTATAAGGGCTTCTTAAGGCCTAATTGAAAGGTGATGTTTCTTAAGGGTGATATATCAAAGATATATACAATGCATGTAGGTGAAATTGATCTTATTCAAAGTGTGATAGAATATTTAAGGGTTAAGGTATGCCTTATGGCCAACCAAGTAGATGGTGATCATGAAGGCTCTATAAAGGGCATAAACAAAGATGAAGGTTTTTAGAGTAGACAAGAAAATAAAATAAAAGTGTAAATGTGATTTATGGATGGATTGAAGGGCATAGTATGTTGAGGAATATTTATATGACCTAGAGGTCATATTTCTAATTTTATTAGAGTGTTATTTATGGTTAAATATTAAGGATGATCAAAGAAGTGTAGAATGATCCAAAAGTTTGTTTTAGATGCATGGATTATGTGTGAAGGATTGAAGGGTTAAATAGATTTTATATACAATATTTCTCCATTATATTTAAAGGTAATCAGAGATTTGAAGGTGCTGATATCAGAAGTGGGTACTTTTCATGCTTAGGGGTTAGTGCTCCTTGTGAAGTGGGTGTTTCACTAAAGTCTCTTGTTTGTAAATATATCATAAGAATATAGCCCATATGTTTTCAAACTTAAGAGTGGGTTTTATCCCCCATGATTTTTTACCACATAATCTATGTGTTATGTGTGTTGATCTTGCATAGTTTCCTTTGTTCTCTATAATAACTAGTTTATATGCTTCATGAATGTTTTTATTGATTGGTTAAGAGTTTGAAGTTTTGGATTTGGAATTGAATTTATTACATCAATGATTCACCCCCCAATGATTGTAACTCTAACATGGATGTGTGCTTAAACTATGACTAAAGAGACTTAATTGCTAGAGAGGTGTATTGAGTTTGTTGGTCTCCCTTGAGAGTTGGGTCCTAAAAATTTGTATGAAGATAAAATGGGATAAAGGGTATCAAAAAATATGTTTAGTATACATGTATAGTTTGCGTATTGTTCAAACCTAATATATTTTTATGAAATGAGGGCTACAATGAGCTAGTCTTCAAAAAAGAAAGAGTGGTTTGGTTGAGATTTATAACTTTGATATTGAGTTATTTGATTGGATGATTGAGGAGAGATAAAAATAATCATATGGATGTCCATATATTACTTGGAGATAATAAAATAACCATGAAACCATGCATGATTATTTTAGGTCCATGATTTTTTTTGAAAATGAACAATATTGAACTAAAAAAAGAGAGTGAAGAGATGAGAATTATGTATGAGATGATGAATTTGGTGCTAAGGATAGAGAGAGTAAAAAGAGAGATGAAGGGTGATGTGTCTTCAATAAAGTGAAGAATATTATGCATGCAAGGAGGCTTATGAGCCTAACAAAGGTAAGAAGGACCAAGGTTTTCAAGAGAGGAGTAATGTACGTATTATAGATAATAAAATCATAGATCATTAGGTATTCAAGGTAGATATTAGATCTAGTTAAAGTAATGAGGATAGTGTATGCATCATATCTTCATCAAAAAGGTTTTTGGTAGTCAAAAACAAGATAATATAGGTTTGTGATAGCTCAGATTGATAGTAGATCCTACAATTATATTTTAATAAGTTCATGATCCCTAGATAACTATGCAATGCATCCATATCCATTGAATACAATTTTTCCCACTGTGATAGTGAGGAAAATGTAACTAATATGTTGCTTGCACCTATATATATAGAGGGGGATGATATATTTAAATTATTTTAGTGTTACACATAAATATTTAGTTTCCTTATCCTTGGATTGAAACCCATAGTTTTAAAATCTATAAACCTATAAAAAATAAGGGGAAAAGTAATGGGCTAAAATGGCCCCAATCACCCCCTTTGATAATTGACTGATGTTTATGTATCTAGATAGTCTAAGGCGGGAATAATTACACATAGAATTCTCCCACTTAGTGTGATTTTGAAGTTTTTCTCCTTCACTATATGTATGTAGCTAGTAGTTTGGCTTCGATACTTGACAATGTTAGCCCTTGAATTTATTTTGAATTATTTAGACTTGAATTGAGACTATTCCTAGTGATTGATATTTAATTTGAAAAGAATAGTAAAGATTTTAAAAATGTGTATTATTGTAATAGGTAGATTCTAGAAAGATATCAAGTTCTTTTAAAATAAGGCCTTGATTTTTTCAACAATGATCCTTTCAAATAATTTTCATATCTAACTCAAAAAAAGTGTGCGATGACCAATATAGATGTTTAAATCTTTTGAAACTAGACATTAAATAGCATGAGGGCAATGTTGTACTAAGTCATGGAATTATCTACAAAGTGAAAACATATCCCATAAGAGAATGAAAAATTGGTCTCAAACTAAGATCAATCAGATAGTGATATAAAGAAATTTGAACAATGACTTGGGAATTTATGTCTAGTAGTGACTATAATTATAGTGGTCAAGTGTGATTATAGATAAATATATATAATAATGGTTAATAAGAGTCATATATTTGAGTGTTATTTATATTTTTCAATATATGTAAATAATTATGGGTCGGGGGGTGTAGTCGGTTGGTCAGGTACTTCCATTGCAACTCTGCCCATCAGTGTTCAAGTCCCCCACTGGCCCTATGGTACCGGTATTAGTCATGTCTAGCCAGCGGCACAGGTCACGTTAAAAAGTTTACCCAACTTTCAATAAAGTGAAAGATATGTAAATAATTATCATTTCAAGTACCTAATCAAAATTTGTCGATATGATCTTTAAACCTTCATGAAAAATGAGGTGAAAATTTTGTAGCTTCGACACCATATTAAATTCATATATAGTGTCCAGAATCATGTTATCCACCATAATATAAACACATAAAATATCTACATAAAAAATATATAAAAGCTTAAAAATAAAGTACCACATTCATCCAAGTAACATAGATACCTTTTATTATTGAAGGGCACTGGCTAAATTCTGATAGTGTAATAATAAATCTCATCCAAAATATATCTCACCCACTATCCATTAATGTTATCATATATATAAGGGATGAATTTAGGGTTAGGGTTAGGGTTAGGTTTGTGGAGAGTAGTTACACAAAGAATAAAATAAAACTATTATTAACATAAGTCAATTAAGTATTTCCTTAATTGATAATCTTCTCTAATAATCGGTTATGGGTTATTATGCACCAATTAGTGCCTACCCACAAGTTAAAAATAAATATTACAAGTGCATATTAAAACCATATAATAGTGTATAATTAATTATATACACTAATATACATGAGGATGAAGTCTAATTCTATAAAATTTATTAGTGTTTTTTAACACCAAATAACCCTTCAAAGTTGATTGGCTATTTATCTTTTGAAGGGCTAGAATGTGAGGTTAAGAAAAGATAATTCAACTCACACTAAATACTGAGATTGATAAGGTCCTTCTACTTGGAAGTCAAAGTTCCAATCTTATAAATAAAAAATTTGTCCATAAATAATCCACGTTTTCTTTAAATATTGTTTGTGCGTGTTTAGGGGTTCCAAACATTCATGAGATATAGCCTTTTATAACCTTATTATGGATTATAGAATCCACCCTCTATTTTCCTAATTAATTTTGGCCCACTTATAGAAATCTTGTTCAAATGGAACATTAAAAAGTAATATGAGGATAATAATTCTTTGTTTATATTCATCTATAACATCAAGTATTTCATATAGAATTTGAAATTCAAGAGCTTTACCTTTTTTTATGCCTAGAAGGTGATCCTATCAATCAATGTGATTATAATATATTGAGATCTCGCTATTGGTAGAAGTTTGATGCATAGGAGAAGATGGCAAAGGAAGGGTTTCATCTTAAGGAGTTGACTCCTCCATTAAATATTGAGGATAACACCTAGATCAAAGAGTTGTGTCCTACAATGTTTAACCTTGGTGGAAACCAAAAAATGATGATATTGGGTGATGAATATAAGAAAGCTAAAGAAAAGGGAAGATAAAGATGGCTTTGGGGTTTTTATTGAGCTATTTTAGGTGAGTAATGGTTATTATTATATTTCATTAATATCTAAGTCTTTTGTAAAATATTTGGTTATTTTTGTGATGATACTTTATGAGAAAGTGGTTACCCAAGTTCAAACTCATAATAATTTAATAGTTATTAGTGTTCAACATGGATGTCCACTTTCACTTACTTTATTTGGTCTCTACATAAATGAATTAGAGGTTGTAATTGTAATTTAAGAGAAAATAGGGTATGTTATATTAATTATGATATAATTATCACAATTTTATTATTTATATATGACATTATTCTCATGTCACATATTGATCTTGCCATGATAATTTTTTTTGCATAAGTAAAATTATCCAAAAGAAATTTCTTTTTACTTTTTTTGAGAATGTATGGTCCACACTCAATATGGCATGTGATTATTTTCATGTCAAAAAAATAATTCCATGTGAAAAAATGAGTGCAATTATCAATGTACAAGAGGTCACATGGTCATCACAACAACATGGTGGCCTCACTTATATAAAATAACCCATTATGACCCAAATGGCCCACAATGACCAATATGACCTTGGTAAGACCCACAACTTTGATATCTAGATTTAGACTTGAAGTTAATTAAAATAAAATAAAATTTTGAAGATGGTCAAATAACCCACTATGATGACCTACATAGTTCAAACAAGTCCCTAAGTAATTTTGACCAATCAGAGGACTCATAATCATACCTTAAATTGAAATAGGTTTCTAATTTAATTTGATTTGATTTTAAAAAAATGATTAATACATTATCACTTAGATTCTATGTGAATCCATAATGTACTTAAAATATCCTAATAAAAACTCCTGAGGTTGGGACATGACATATCCACCATCAAATTTGGCTTATCCTAGCCATTGGATCATACTAGATCTAGAAAGTCATAGAATACCTTATGGAACTCTGTAAGGTTTTATCAACCTTACCAAGGTTACTAAAAAATAAAATATATGGATTTAGGATATGAAGGGAGACTATCCCATAATTTGATTTACTTTTCATGCAATCCCCTAGACAAAATCTATTAATGGAGCCTTTGATAGAATATTAAAAATAAAAACATAGCCCAAGGATCTCCAACATAGATGCCATCAACATAAAGTATTCATACAAAAGAGAGATTCATTAATAAAGACACATTATATTAAATATGTGTAATATACAATATATGTATGCAACCAACAATGGTTGTACTCTAACAAGACTCTCTAAAATACTACATCTCCAGTAGCTCAGTAGATGATTCTAAGTTACATTACATTCTAAAAGAACACAAAGGGTTATTAAATAGGAAAATTAAGATGTGAGTGAGAAATTATTTTTGTTAGAGTAAGAGGTGGGATCATTCCCCAAGTTATAGATAACCCTTCTCACACATAAGAGGATAACTACCACAGTAATTATGCATTTAATAATTATGTGTACATAATAAATCAAACATTGATAACACATATACAAAAGGTGGAATCCACATCAAGTGTGAATATGACACACTCCAACATGATCCATAAAGATAATCTTAGGTGATGTGGTAAAAAAAATCCTTATGCTCCTTAGTATGGGTCCAAACAACTAAAATTGATGAGATACCCTTGTATAATAAAGTAAAAAAAATAAAAATGAATTTTCTGAAGTAAACATTTGTTGAATATGATGAATCCTCAAATGGAGTGAATCAAAAGTATATTCCATGAATCTAGTTCTATGAACAAGAGTGACTAGTGGTGCATATTCCATCCAATTGAAATGCATGGTTAAATGATTGAAAATGGAGTGTTATGGAGTTCATCTTGGAAAAAACCAAATTGAAAATCGAGTGTTATGTATCTCATCCAAGAAACAATTAGGAATAATCACTAGGTACATAACATACTTAAACAACCAAGGAAGTATTAGCATTACACAAACCACCCCTTAATACTGACTATGAAGTGATGACATAATAACTAAATATCTCTAAAATTATCAGTGTCATAGGTGTGTAGAAAACTCATTGCTAAACCATCAAGTGAGACTGCCTAATGTTCCACATGAATAAAAAATGCAAGGTGAAAAAAAACCCCTTTGAATAGACTTATATATAATATGTATCCAAACATAAAAGCTAAAAACTCATTATGATGTACTATAAAAACTCAAAATATGGTCTTGAAAACATTCCAAATGAATTGATAGGATGTTTTCCTCCCATTAGGTCATTCTTACACCTATGAATTCTATAGATCTATGCAAAATGTAATCTACGTGACTTGACAAATGAGCTCATAGTGTCAAATTAATAGGAAATAAAAGTTGAATTTGAATTTATTTGGCACTCTGAACATAATTGAAATGTTTGATACATAATACTTAATCAAAAAATTGACCAAAAATATCTTCCATGGAACTCCTCCATAGGTATATTTAAAATTGGTACATAAATCCAACTAAATTAATAAACTAGATCCGAACAAAATAAATGATATTCGTGAATAATTTCTCATATAAGCTAATGAAGAGATAAAAATGTATCCTTTCCACTTGAATCTTGGTCAGGATTGAATCTTTGGAGTGCTTGAGGTTTCTCCTCTACTCTTTCTCATTTTTATCTTCCTAATAATCAAGCTTTGTGAGTGATATGAAACTCCTCTCAAACAATCTCACTAATCCTCTAATGAAACACTGCTATGATATCATATTAAAATAAGAAAACATAGCCGATGGATATCTAACATAAACAACATCAACATAAATTATTTAGACAAAAAACAAATTCACCAATGAATGCACACTATTTTATAATCTCTTAATGAATAATTTATATGTATTTATCAACATAAATTATAATTAATGTCTCTAGGATTTATCATACCCCACAATAGTCATCATTTAGTCCTGAATGTATCCAAATTTATCAAACACTTATTTAAATCTAAATATTCTCATCTCTAACCCTAATTGTACACATATCTTTGTTGTTAATTTAACATCACATCATTATTTTTCTTGGTACGAGATCAATGGTGCCATTGTATTTACTTGGAAAATAATGATAGACACACAATTCCTATCCTTAATCATTCTTTTGGTTCTTCATGTGCCTTGATTATTTATTCTTAATATTTATAGAGTTTGTATAAGTGAAAATTATGTCATAAAACCTACTATTTGTACCTAGTCATCCCAAACCATTTCAAAGAGATAAAAAATAATATATAGAAGAGGGAACAATAAAGAGAGCATCAAGTATTAGCCATCTAATCCATAATCAAATTTTGAGTGAACCATTTACATATATATTGATACACTTGTGACATATTCATCCATTGTGCATCACCCTTTTGTACAAAAATAAGGTCTTAGGCAAATCACATGTAGTTGCATTTTCACATCTAGGAAAAGGATGTACAATCCCATGCTCAAGATCTATATTGACCACATTTGACCCTACTGGTCAAATTAGGACCCCTATAGGAAAAAAATTGATATTTATAGGTTTATAGGGGGTTTATTATTATATAGGGTGTATTGTATGTTAATTTATGTCATTTAATGTTATTTAGGCTTGGTCATTAGTCTTATTAGTTAATATGTCCTTTTGAGTCATTTTGGGGGTTAAAATAGAGCATTTAATGAGTTATATAGCCTTCTTAGGAAATGTGAAGGTTAAAAAATGTGATGTCACATGAAATGTGTCATATTATTCCTTATTAAACTATTCCTAACTAAAAAGTGGTAGGTTCCTTAGAAAAAGCATAGTTTTCTTAGAAAAAAGAGGAGTTTTAATGAGGTGTATAGACTTATAAAAATCATATAGTTGAAGACACTTAAGTACTTTCTATTGGTATTCCACACACTTTTTCCAGTGATTAGTCTGATCAAAATCTTAAATAAATGAATAAAACTACTTCTCTCTCCTACTAAGCTTGGCAAGCAAAAATGGTCTTCAGGTTTGTAGTTGGTATGCTCAGCAAGAGAGGTTTTAGGAAAAATAATCATGGGGGTGTCTTATACACTCATTTATATTCCATTTTAAATTTTTTGTAGAGGAATGGTGTCTTGTGATTTATGAACCATTCCTAAGAAGCTAGAATATCTAGTTTGCTTGCTAATCTATGCACCCTATAGGTTTTGCCTTGTTTTGGACAAGTCCATACAATTAACTTATTGATGTTTCTTATAGATGATTTTGTATTAATCATAAAACTACCCCCATGATTTTTTTCATGTTTTAAATTTTTTTGATGGGCCAAGTATCTCAGGTTGCAAGAGAAGACACTTTCTATGTTGTTGGCAATTTCCCACCACTTCAAATGCCTTCAAGTCTTGGTAATGGTGTCAAAGGATAGTGATGGATTGTGTACATGTTTCAAGTGTTTTTTACTTTCATTATAAATTCATCCCCCAAAGCATCTTCATGGTTTTTAGTCATATACCATACATACACATAGGCTACCATTAGAGTGTTCACCTATAGGTGCTTAAAAAGGAAAATCATGTTGAAATCAGGTTATCTTGACTTGATCCAAGCCTTCATAAGTTGGATAATATACATTTTAACATTCGAAAGTGGTATAATGTTTGTTTGAGGCCTACACACCATACATGGTTCTAAGTCACCGTCTGCCTACATACATGAAAATATTCATCTATAGGTGGTGTCTTCATGGAACTAATCATGTTAAGAAGGATATTTTGAGTTGAGAAAGGTTATAATTCATGAAAGGAGTCAATTTGGAATCATATAAAGAGCTCAAAATTCTTGTAAATCTCATAAATCATGTATTCTACTAGTTTACTAATCTTCACTACCTGTATTTGCAAATGGCCACCTCCATGTGGCTTAACAGAGGTCTGAGGTATTATGAGGGAGTGTTTAAGCATGATAAGACTCTATTTGAAGTATTGAAATGTTGAAGAGACATTATTATGCATGTTTGTCATGTTAAGTGGGTAGGTAAAGAGTGAGAAATCCTTCTAATAGGAAATAACTATATTCAAGAACTTTTCCCTAAAAACACAAAATTGAGAGACTAAACATTTTTCCAAAGCTTCACAACAAGGTTATAAAGAATTTTGATGTACCCAAGTGAACATACCTTGTATCTATTACATATTTTTTCAAATTTAAAAAGGAAGAGGATGGATAGGTCCTTTGGTTCTCTTTCTAGAAAATCTCAAAAATGTACTTTATTGCATTGAGTTCTGATAGTGCCATCTATAGGTTTTGGGTCCCAAAGAATATTTTCACTTAAAGGTTGAAATAAAAACCATGAATTCATTTTATAATGTTTATATATGGTTGAAAGGATAATTTTTTATTCAAATTATCATCAAAGGAGTTTGAACTACAATTTCATGAGCCTATCTACACTTATAGGATCTTAAAGACTCCTACTCCCACATAGTCAGTTGTAAGTGACTTTAGGCAAACAATGAACCAAATCATGGCTTTTAGGTGATGGCCTAAGAATAGAAAGGTGATTAATGGTATATATCACTTAAAAATTCCTTAAAGGATACCAAGGTGATATGGAAGGCTTTTCCAAGATAGAAAACACCTATAAGAACCCACACAATCAACTGTAGTTGACTGTGAGGGGTAGAGAGCAAATAGATTGGGATTATTGAAGTGTATATAGTCCAAAAATGAGTGAAATTTTTTAATTCACTAATATATGTTCATATAAGGTGTTAGGGAATCTCATTCAATGTTTTTAAGGTCCAAACTATGTAATGTTTCCTATAAATGACCCCTTCCAAAGCAAAACACACTCTATTGTAATTGAGACTGACAATGAGCAAATTTGGTGATTTTGAGTGTGGTAGTGCATAAGGATGAATAAAAAGGTTCAAATAAATTTAAAATAGTAGTAATGGATTCTAAATAGGCCTATAAACACTATACTCAATGATTCAAGAAATATTTTAGGCGATAATTCAAGTGATGGTTCTACCCCAATTAGTGGCAAAACTTTTGGGAGACATAAATTTTGCACCATAGCTCCATTTTAATCCCAATTTGAACCATTGGAAATATAAAAATGAGGGTAACACCATGAGATGTCACAAATATTCACTTATTGGATTTAAACCCTTAAAAACCAAATGGAAGTGCCCCAAATTTTAATTTTAGTAATGCAGTCTAAAAATAGTAAGTTTTTAAAAATAGTAATTCCTTGAATTTTGTATTTTTTTAAATCATGGAAGTCAAACCACGTAATCTCCCTCAATATTGGTGACCTTCAACATCCTCCTCATACCTTAAAAATGTGTATAAATGAATATGTAACCCAAAATGGAAATCAGACATCTCTTCTTAGAGATAGGCATATATTTGGGTTTGCAAATTTGATCAATAAAACATCTCTTCTTAGAGATAACATTATTATAATCATGTTTTTCTTATTTCTTAAATTCTCTTTCAACCAAAGCTTTTTAGGTTTGGATTAGTGGTATTAGAGTAGTTTTTCTTTTGAGTGTATGATCTTGAGGATGAGGTTAGGCTAGAAGAAGCTTGGGTTGAAAACAATAGAGCTTCTAAAATATCCACCTATTCATTCCAAATGACCTCAAATGGTGGAAAACACTAAGACATCTGATACTTTTAAGGAAATGGTGAATGAAGCCCTTCGATAGAAGAAATCATAGATGATACAATAATTCACCCAAATTATCCAACAAATCTTGATAGGAAATTTTGGCTCTTCATCTGCACCCCCATATCCTTTCAGTGCCCTAACACCCTTCAAGGTTTAAGTGAATTTTGATAGCCCTACATTTGAAGGCAAAATCAATGCTGATGTAGTAGAAAATTGGTTAGATCAATTGCCTTCCTATTTTTCTAAAAATAAATTCAATGATAAAGAGAAGATCACTTTTGATCTTTTAAAATCATCATTACCTATCAAAAATTGATGGGAAGTGTACAAGAAGAGATTCAGTATGAATGATATTATCCTTGAGGTGAAACCTACCTAGGATGATTTCATAGAAGATATAAAGGAAGAATACTACCCCATTGTAGCATATGATGATCTATATATAGAGTGGCAACAACTTCACCAAGGTAAGGAATAGTTTGTTCAAGATTACACTAACTTTTTTCATTCTCTATCTATGAGATTGGTTATCTAGGAAAGTGAAAAACACAAGGTTATCAAATATCATGGTGGACTACAATGTTATATATAGGGGAAGATGGAACTCTTCAATCTAGAAACCCTTAGTGAGGTGTACAAGTTTGTAGTGAAGATTGAGTAGAATCATGGAAGAATGAATACAAAGAATCAATCTAAAAAATGGAAAAGTGACAAATAAAGTCAAAAATGAGGTCAAAATTGTAAGGAAGGGAAGACTAGGAAATGGTGTGATTACCAAAAATCTATAATGCACTCCAAAGAAGAATGTTGAGCCATCAAGTCCCTAATTTTTGAGTCACAATCCTCAACAACTACTACTCTACCTCATACACACCCTACAGTTGAAGAGGATGAAGAAGAGATTATAGATGATGAGCCTGATGCAATCATTGCTTCATCATGGACCCATGAGGAGAGGCTAGATGAGAAGGAAAGGTTGTTTCACTCTAAGTTATGGGTGAAAGGTAAGCCTATGCATTTCATTCTTGATAGTGGGAGCCAAAATATTTTAATCTTTGCTAATGTTATGAAAAGCCTAAATTTATCCATGAAGCCTCACCCAAAGCCATACAATATTGGATGGTTGAGTCTAAGGAGAAACCTCTGTGTCACCCACCAATGTCTTCTCTCATATGCAATAAAACTTTTCCAAGATGAGGTCTTATTTGTTGTGTTCAATATATATGTTTGTGATGCACTCTTTGGTTATCCATTCATGTATGATCAACATGGAATTTGTGAATCAAGAAATCAAAGGATCACCCTCACTCTTGGAACATAGTGTTCCAAGGTACCAAAGGTACCACCTTTTACATCTGTCTCCCTGATTAGTGTAAGGGAATTCATTCTCATGGTGTTAAAGCCACAAGAATATAAAAGGGATGATGTTGTAGCCCTGAATACACAAACAAAAAAACAACAAAATTAAATAGATACTAAGTTGAAGAAGTTCATGGCCTTCCATCCATAGACTAATGGTAAGATAGAAATGGTGAATAATCAGGCCCTACATAGCTCCACAAAGCACAAATCCATAAAAAAAAGTCCATTCCAACTATGCATCAAGAATCAAATTAAAATAAAACTACCACACTTGATGACAAATCTTGATGTAATGAGGACCATTACTTCTCAAGGAGGGGGGAATGATTTGAGCAATCATTCAGGTGGTGGTTCTACCCTAATTGGTGGTAGAACTTTTGGGAGCCATAACTTTTGTACCATAACTTTGTTTGACTCCTGATTTGAACTATTGGAAATATAATAATGATGGAAACACCATGAGATGGAACTAATCTTTGCTTGATGGGTTTTCACCCTAGAAAACCAAATGGAAGTGCCCCAAATTTTAATATTAGTAGTGTAGTCTAAAAATAGTAATTCATCAAATTCTACATTGTTGTAAATCATGGAAGTTGAACCACTTAATCTCCCTCAATATTTGTGACCTTACACATCCTACTCATACCTTCAAAATTTGTATAAATTAAGATCTAACCGAAAATGGAAATCATACATCTCTTCTCAGAGATAGGCATATGTTTGGGTTTGCAAATTTGATCAATAAAACATCTCTTCTCAGAGATAGCATTATTATAATCATGATTTTATAGTTTCTTGAATTATATTTCAACCAAATATTTTGAGTTTTGGATTACTCAAGAATTAAACATGCATCTTCACCTACATGTGTAGTATATTAGAACAAAATAGAGTCAAATGATAGAAATTAGTCTTGAGGGTTCAAGATGTATGAAGGGTACATGAAAATTTATATGGTGAATGAAGATTGGATTTAATTAATTATATTCATGATGTTTCAAGGATATTTCATGGTGAATAAGGACTAAAATAGAGATAAATCCCCAAATAGTAACATATAGTCCATTCTTTGAACCACTATGCACAGTCCACTCCACACAAGTCTATTTTGTATTTTGAATGAGTTATAAGGTATAATGACCTGATAAATTGTTAAATTTTTGTGTGGTAGGTCCTCACCACTTTTATAAGACCCAAAAATTTCCATTTTTTTTGGGATAATAGGGTAAGTACCCTCTGTGTTGTCTCAAACAAAGGGCACTTCCCTAGGTTACAAACCCTATAGTCATGAGGATTAGAGACAAAAGGGTGGAAAAGAAGTTAATTGGAAATTTAATATAGGTTTTGATGTTTTAATAACATATATTAAAACATTATAAACCATTTATATAAAGAAATAACATCAACAGGGTATTCTAAACCCCAAATATGTTAATAGGCTTGTTAGGCAAGTTTAGGCCTAGAAGCCAAAAGAAGGGTCATATTCATTTAAAACATTAAAATATATTTAAAATGGATTTAAACATGTGTTTTTGGTCATTTTATATGTGTTAAAGTTCTTTGTGTGTAGATAAATCACAAACGGTCCATTTTTGAGCTCAAAACCAAATCAGGCCTACAAGAAATGGAAGGAAATGCTCGATAATGTAACTTCAAATGCTCACATATTTCACAAGGATTTTCATGGAGATTAAAGGATTTTAGGGAGCTTATTGAGATATTAAAATTTGAATTTTTGGAATATTTTTTCAATTCCAACATCAAACCTTCATGAATAATCCTTAGATCAGAAATGACACAAAACCCTTAGAATTACCCAATTGGGAAAGCAAGGTTGGAGATGCATCCAAATAGATAAGAATAGATTTGTAAATAATTTTATCTTATATAAGACTCTATAGTGACCATTTAAATCCACTTGAGGTGTTTCATACCTATATAAAAAGGGTACAAAGAAGTTTTTCTTGACTATTTTATGCATTATGCAGGTTATAGGAACATTCATGAGATGCAATCAATTTTGGGGGTAAGATTAATAATTTTAATGACTCAATATGTACATATAGTTTTTTGAAAAAAATTATAAGTGTTCAAACAATAGATCTCATCTCAGCTAGTCAAAATTGACATAGTGAACATGATGCTGAAAAGGGTGAAAAATTCAAGTATGAGCCTTTTTAAGATGTGTCTAATGCTTCTAATTTCATAGAGGGTTTTTACAAGTATCATCCACTCCCTTCCATGTATTTTCATGGAAAATTTATTCTATTTTGTGAGCCAAGTGTTTATGTATGAACAAAGAGTTATTTTGACTGCAAATGATGATAACTCATTTCTAGATGATTCCAGACAACTAGGACTACAACCAATGCATGGAGAGGCAAGCATAAAATTATTTCCTCTAATTTAAATCATCAGACCTATCCCTAGTTATTTTTGGTACATTAAAATAGGTTTGGATGATGAAGGACAACACAAGGATTTTCATGCCACTTTTCATTAGTTTTATGCCTTGTATGGACACTTTCACTTCCTAACCTTACATGGTCAATTTAACAAATTATTATAATACAAAAGTGACTCATTTTATTAGCTTTACAAGTGTACTTATGACCTTTGGAATTATATCTTCTCCTCTCTCTCAAGTTCTACAAGAGTTTCCATTTTTGCCTTTGTAATTTAATACCACACCATGTATGGTGAAGCAATACTAGTTTTGAAATTGTACTTGCCTTAGACAATAAATTAAATCTAGTTTGAGTTCATATATTATCTTTTTAAAGTGTGTGAAGAGATGTATAATGAATGGTTAAGAGATATTCATCTATCCTTGTTTTATCTCAATCCTTCCATGTTTGATGCAAGTGATTCCATGCCTATCAGGTCATATGATGTGTTGTTAAGTGCATGAATATTTTATTAAGTATACATGGAAGACTTAGTATCCACAATAATCTATGGTTCCACTTACCTTGGATAGTCTCCATGTATGTCACCTTCATATTGAAATAATGATGTTAGTGCATTTTAAGACTCTTAGACTAGTGGTGTATGCCTTATATCTTTGTGATAGAGTATGATAGTCTTGTGGTAAACATCTTGTTGAATCACCCTCTATAATAGGTTCATTTCATGAAAAATCCAACCCTTTTCTCCACAAACAATCAATTAGTATAGGTGAAAGCATTTCAAGACACATTCATGGAGATAGCCCTTAATTATAGATATTCATCTCACCAAATAGATTACCCACAATAAGTGAGATGTTTCCATTATGCCACTTGGATGAGGAGAGATAAGGCATCTCCTCAAAGGGTTTTAATCCAAGTGACAATAGTTTTTATCATGCTTGATGGGACTCTTAGTTAGATAAGTTAAAAGATTTTTGGTGTTATCTTTCAACACATCAACCTTTGGAAGCATTTATCTAAACATCAATAACACCTCCAAGATTACATCAACTAGTCAAACAACCCAGGTATTCCTTTTGAAGATTGTTGATGATCATTCCTTGTGTTCTTTCTTCCTAATGAAGTTATATGGCTGACTTTGGTGTGGAGTTTTTTTTACACAAGTTGGTGAGGTTTATCAAGCCTATGGAAGTCATTACCAACTTTGGTATGATCCTTACCAACCTAATTATGATCTTGTTATAACTCATACCAAGGCGAGTTATGGGACTAATAAGGATCATATTGGAGTTGGTAAGAATCATAACATGACTAGTAATACTACTCTTCAAGAAGGCTATTATTTTGATAAAAAAGAAGATGAATACTTGTGGTAGACCTATAACCTTTCATTTCCCTCTCCATATGGACACCATGTTATTGGACAACCCTATGAGGAAGGCTACCAAGAAACCTATTAAGAAACACCTCTCTATCAGTCCCACTATGAGCCCTATTATTCATACCATGATGCCTATTCAAGAGTACTCCTATGAGTCTTTTCATATAGAATTAGATGATTCCATGGATTATACACAAAGATATTATTGATAAGGTGTAACTCCTACTTATATAGATGCTAGTCCTTCTAACCAACCCAAAAATTCACTTCCCTATGAGCTTACTAGTGATTTTATCTTTCCTAAATCCACTCATAGGCCTTATATTACCCCTCACACTCCATATTCAATTCATAAAACTTCCAATTTACCTCAAATTCCATATCCTTCACATGAGCCTATCCAACAACCTTCCACATCACCCCATCTTGAGGAAGAGCCCATCTTGAGAGAAGCAAGTGAAGAAGAGAAAATTCAATTCATGGCTGATCAAGAAAATATCATGAGTGACGACAAGGAATAAATCACCATAGGGAATCCCCTTGGTGAAAAAAAGGACAATTCACAAGTTGACATATTTGAAGGTATGTGTGTCCATGAAGCATATTTTAATGCCTCCATTTTTGAGGGGATGTGTATCTATGAGGAATGTGGCCAAGACTTGAAGAGAGAGGCATTTGAAGAAGACTCCATGTATTATCATGAATATTTGGATGACCATCCCAACCATGAAGAGTTTACTATCAAGGATGAATGTCAAGTCACTCCTCAAGAAGTGGCAGCCCTAAGAGAGTCTTGTGAGACCAAGGTCAAGGAAATAGCTATTGAAGATGACATTCATGAGGAATAAGATTTATGTTAGAACTTTTATGCCATATGCAAGGAATTTAATAAGTTGGGTAAAGATTGTTCTTGTCCAAAAGATTGCATATCTAATGACAAATTTGATGATGATTCTAATAAACATGGTCTTCAGTGTTTAATCAAACATAAAGATGAAGGTCATTTTGTTGGTCAAGAACCTATTGTCATGAAGTCATTTGATGATGCTAGTGTACAAGAAGTTGTAGACATGGATAATGATGTCAAATAAGATCTTATTGTACCTAAAATATAGTTAAGAGCTTCATCTGAGGTAAATCCACATTCAAGGATGTGGGAATATGGTAAAGTAAAGCTTAGTGCTTCCAAACATCAAGACCATGATGTTAGAGAGGAGAGAAAGGCTGAGAGGACTATCATATTTTCAAACTTATGAATTAAAGGCCAAGTACATGAGAATGTTGAGATTTTTTGGATGTAATAAGTGCTCATTTACATAGATAACTTGTATGGAGCTACTTGATTCTCATTGAATATCATGCCAATGAAGTTGGCAAACACCATGAAGAAGAGAGAGGCATCAATGCTAAAGGTCAAAAGGCTACATGTCTCACTAAATCCTTCATGTCATGAATCAAGTAAGGTTTCAAACTTCCCATTTTATCCAAGAGGGAGTTTTCATATCAGGTTAATTAGTGTTTGAGTCAGCTGTTTAGTTTGGTGTGTGTGTTCCATAAGTTCTCATGAAGCACAATTGTTTATTTTCTTATTTTTTGTCTTGTTGGGTTTTCATTGTGTTTTGTGTGTTTTCAAAGTCAAAGTGTGTGTCAAAGTTCATGTACATTTGAATCCATATCCCAATGGACTAATAAGGCTACTGGTTTAGTTAGTATAGCGGGCATACTACCCCTATGAGTCACCAATTTGTTGACCAAATTTGAACTTGTAGGTCAAATTGGGACCCCTATAGGAAAAAAACTTTATCTTTAGAGGTTTATAAGGGGTTTAGTATTATTTCATAGGGTGTATCATATGTTAATTTTATGTCATTTAATTTTATATTAGCCTTAGTCATTAGTCTTATTAGTCAATATATCCTTTTGAGTCATTTTGAGGGTCAAAATAAAGCATTTAATCACTTGTATGACCTCCTTGGGAATTGTGAAGGTTAAAAAATGTGATTTCACATGCCATGTGTCCTATTATGCCTTATTTAATTATTTATAACTAAAAAGTGGTAGGTTCCTTAGAAAAAGGTTAGTTTTCTTAGAGAAAAGAGGAGTTTTAATGAGGTGTATAGACTTGTATGGCCTTGTATAGTTGTGGACACTTTAGTAGTGTCTATTGGTCTTCAAAACACTTGATATAGTGATTAGTTTGATTATAAGCATAAAAAATTGAAGAAAACTACACCTCTCTCCTTCTACTAGGCTTGGTAAGCAAAATGGTCTTTAGGTTTGTACTTGGTATGATCAGTAAGAGAAGTTTCAGGGAAAATGCTCCTAATGATGTCTTCTATATTTAGTCATCTTGCATTTTAAATTTGGTTATAGAGGAATGGTGTCATGTGCTTTATGAACCATTTCTAAGAAGTTCGACTATCTATTTTTCTTGCTAATCTATGTACCCTATAGGTTTTTTTTTTTTTTGTACAAGTCCATACAATTCACTTGTTGATATTTATTCCAGATGATGTTGTCTCCCTTATAGTATCCCCATGCTTAGTTTCATGTTTTAAAATGTTTTTATGGGCCAAGAATCTCAGGTTGCAAGAAAAAACACTTTTTGTGTTGTTGGTAGTTCTCACCACTTCCAATGCCTTCAAGTCTTAGTAACGGTATCAAAGGATACAAATGGCTTATGTCCATGTTTAAAATGTTGTTTCATTTCATTCTAAATTCAATCCCCAAAGCATATTTATGGTTTTTAGTCATACTCCATACATACACATAGTCTGCCATTGGAGTGTGCACCTATAGGTAATTGAAAAGGAAAATCACATTAAAATCAGGTTATCTTGAATTGATCCAAACCTTCACAAGTTGGATAGGATCCAAGTTAACAATGGAAATAGGTAAAATGTTTTTTTAAGGCCCACACACCATAGATGGTTCCAACTCACTATCTACATGCATACATGAAAATGCTTGTCTATAGGTGGTGTCTTCACGTAACTAATCATGTTGAGAAGGATATTTTGAGATGAGAAAGGTTCTATTCCATGAAAGGATTATATTTGGAATCATTGAAGGAGCTCAAAATTGTTTTGAATCTCAAAAACAATGTATTCTTCTAGTTTACTAATCCTAACTACCTATATGTGCAAATGTCCACCTACAAATGGCTTAACAGAGGTCTGAGGTATCAAGGGGGAGTGTTGAAGCATGATAAGACTCCCTTTGAAGTCTTATAATGTCTAAGATACGTTATAATTCATGTTTGGCATGTTAATTGGGTAGGTAAAGAGTGAGAAACCATTCTAGCAATAAATTATTGTATTCAAGAAATTTTCCCTAAAATCACAAAATAGAGAGCTTAAGTATTTTGCCAAAGCTTAACAATAAGGTTACAAAGAATTTTGATGCACCTAAGTGAACATACCTTGTAACTCTCACATTGTTTTTAAAATTGGAAAAAGAAGAGGGTGGCTTGGTCCTTTGGTTATTTTACTATAAAATCTATAAAATACACTTTATTACACTGAATTCTAACAGTGCCATCTATAGGTTTTAGGTCCTAAAGAAGATTTTCACTTCAAGGTTGTAATAAAAACCATTCCTTAATTTTAGAATGGTTATATATGGTTGAAGGGATCATTTTTTATCCAATTAATCATCAAAAGAGTTTGTTTGAATTTCAATGTCATGAGCCTATCGACACTTATAGGATCCTATAGACTCCTACTCCCACATAGTCAGTTGTAAGTGACTGTAGGCAAAAAATGAACCAAAACATGGCTCCTAGGTGATGGCTTAGCCCTAAAAAAATGAGTAATGGTCTAGATAGTTTCCAAATGCCTCAAAGGATCCCAATGTGATATGAAATTATTTTCTAAGATAGAAGACACTTACAAGACCCTAAAAAATAAACTATAGTTGACTGTGAGGGTAAAGAGTAATGGATTCATATTATTAAAGTGTATATAGTCCAAACATGATTTAAAAAGTTAAAATAACTTATAAATGGTATTATAAGGTGTTAGGAAATCTCATTCAATGTTTTTAAGGTCTAAACTATGCAAGGTTTCATATAGATGACCCTCTCCAAAACAAAACATAATTTACTATAACTGAGACTAACAATTAGCAAGTTTGGTGATTTTGAGTGTGGGAGTGCATAAGGATGAGTAAAAAGTATAAAATAAATTTCAAATGGTATTAATTAATTAAAAATATGCATATAATCACTAAACTCAAGACTTAAACATGCATGATCACCTACAGGTGTAGTATATTGGAACAAAACATAGTCAAATGATAAAACTTAGACTTGAGGATTCAAGGTGTATGAAGGGTAAAATAAAAATTATAATGGTGAATTAATATTGGATTTAATTAATTATTTTCATAATTTCTTAGGTAGATTTCATGGCGAATAAGAACTAAAATACAGACAAAGCCCCAAATAGTTTTAGACAGTCCATTCCTTGAACCACTGTGGGAGGTCCTCACGAATTTCATAAAACTTGATAAAAGGATGAATTTTTGTGTGGGATGTCCTCACCAATTTAATAAGACCTGAAAATTTAATTTTTTTATATGATAATAGTGGAAGAACCCTCTATTTTATATGAAACAGAGGGTACTTCCCTAGGTTGTAAACCATGTAGTCTTGAGGATTACAGATAAAAGGGTGGACAAGAATTTGGTTGGACACTAAAGAGAGGTTTTTAAGGTTGAATAACATATAGGATAAAATTATAAACCATGTAAAGAAAGTATGAATATTAATAGGGTACTCTAAACCCCAAATATGTAAATAGGCTTGTTAGGTAGGTTTAGGCCTAAAAGCCAAATGGAGGGTCAAATTCATTTCTAACCTTGGAAGATATTTAAAATGGATTTAAACATGTTTTTAGGGTCATTTTATATGTGTTAAAGTTATTGGTATGCATATAAATCAGAAATAGTCCATTTTTGAGCTCAAAACCAATTCAAGCCTACATAAAATGGAAGGAAAAGCTCGATAAGGTAACTTCAAATCCTCACATCTTTCATGAGGATTTTAATTGAGGTTCAAGGAGTTTAGGAAGGTTTATGGAGGTATTAAATTTTTAATTTTTATATATTTTTTTAAATTCCAATGTCTAACCTTCATGAACAATCGTTAAGAGTAGAAATGACTTAAAACCCTTGCTAAACCCTTAGAAGGACCCAATTGGGAAAAGAAGGCTAGAGATGCATCCAAATAAATTAGAATGAATTTGTAAATGATTTTATCCTATAGAGGACTCTCTAGAGACCATTTTCATCCACTTGAGGTGTTCCATACCTATACTAACAAGGTATAAATAGGGTTTTATTAATTATTTTATAAATTGTGTAGGTTCTAGGAACATTCAAGAGATTAAATAAAGTTTGGGGGGAAGATTATGAATTTTATTAACTCAATATGGACATATAATTATTTTAAAAAACTTATAATTTTTCAAAAAATAGCTCTCATATCAGCCAATCAAAATTGTCATAGTGATCATGATGGTGAAAAGGGTGAAAACATCAAGTGTGAGACTTTTGTTAAGCACAGAATATATTGAGAGGGGGGTTGAATTAGTATATGATATTTTTTATAAATATTTCCCTTTATCAAATTCCACTTAATCAAACATTCAAGATATGAAATAAAACTCAAACAATAAACATCACACAAGATAGAGAGAGACACTAGATATAACATGAAAACCCAATGTGGGAAAAATGATAGAGAATCAATCCCAAATATATTCATGAGAACAAACCCATAAGAGCACCATACCCCTTTGCCAAGTACAAACCTCAGCTACAATTCATGAGCACCAACCCATAAGAGCTTCAAACCTTTTTTTCGAGCACCAACCTAGCACCTATTCGTGAGCACCAACCCACAAGAGCACCAAACCAGCAAAAATTTGTGAGCACCAACCCATAAGAGCACCAACCCCTTTGTTGAGCACCAACCCAACAACAATTTGTGAGTACCAACCCACAAGAACACCAACCCCTTTTTGTATACCACACACCTATCTCTCAATGTTGCTATCTCAACAAATGATAGATCAATACAACATCTCCTTCCTCTCTCTTACCTTTGCTCTTCTAAGCTAGATATAACAAATACAAATCATATTCATCTCTCAAAATTGCTCTTCTAGCAAGACATTACAATATCAAATCAACCTCTCACACTCTTATTACAAATGGCTACTCAACCCTTTATTTATAGCTTTCCAAATGACCTTTGGCCTTCCCCCTTTGTGACCCTTCAATCTTCATGGAAAATTGTGCCAATCTTGGATGACCCTTCATATCCAAGCTTTTGAAAAGTCATGTGGTGACCCTTCATGAGAAATTGTGCCTTTACTCTTTTGTCTTCACTTGGTGACTCTTGGTATTCCCTAAGATGACTCTTCATGGGAAACTGTGTCCCATCCTTCTTTTGTCTTTACCCCATGACTCTTCGACTTCTCCATGGGCCCTTCTTTTGTCTGATATACAACCAAAAATATATTCATTAATATTAACTAAATATTAACTCATATTAGCCAAGATATATTTATTACAAACAACATTAAAGGAAATGGGGCCTTTATCACCAATAATACTAAACCTTTGACATCAATGACAATATTTCCAATAATCTCCCCCTTTGTCATTGATGGCAACCTCAATCCTAAAACTACCACATCTTGTCACCTACACATACCATCATCTAAAAACATACAGTAACTCCCCCTTACTTTAGCAACCTATATCTATTGCATGTACCTATTTTATGTACTTGTACCTGTACCTATTATTCTCCCCCTTTGACATCAATGGCAAAGGGCCTACCTAGAGCTAACACTTAGATCCCCCTCACTTGATGTTGAACATCAATGGTAGGAAGTAATATAAATTACTCCCAACTCCTCTCATTGATATTTGAATGTATCCTTTGATCGTGCCTTTGAGAAGATATCTAACAATACATATGCATTGTTTCGTGTCCTTTGAGCATCTACAATCAACTCATTTGAATCTTTTCTTTTGATCTCACAACCTTTGGCATGAAACCTTAATGTGTATCCTTGATCACATATTTGACTAACACTCAATAGATTATGATTAAAAACTTTTACATACAAAACATTTTTAGTCTTAGTTCTACCATAATCCAAACTCAAAGTACCTTTTCTGGCTATCTTGGTAGTGGTTTTATCTCTGAATCTCACTATACCACCATTTATCTTCTTTAGAGAAATGAACTTAATTTTATCTCCTATCATATGCCTCAAACATCCGCTATCAATTAACCATGGCTGATCTTTACCTCCCACATGCAGAGCTGTTTGCACCATCATAGAATCTTCATGTTGTTTCTTTTGCCATATACATGTCTGAACCTTCTCCCTGATGAATGGATCTTTGACACTCTGATTCTTCTTCTTGATGAATGGAGCTCTAAAACTCTGATCCTTCTTGACTGACTCAAACATGCTTCTGCAATACTAAGCTATGTGTCTGAAGTTATTGCACTTGTAACATACTATGGTCTCTTCATCAAAGCTTGATAGAGGAGCAAAAGAGTTGTGGCTTCCACTTGACTCTACTTGACTTTCCTTCTCCTTATTTCTAAAATTGTTAGCTCTTTTTCTACATTCTAATTTCTTGTGACCATATCCATTACAATAAAAATAATAGCCATAAAAATAAGACCTGTCTGTATATCTCTGACTTAATTGCCTTTTGTAGCTTTGTTCCTTCCAGCCTTCTCTATTTGGAATGTTCTCTATATTCTTCACTTCTCCCCTTTTTGTTTCCTCTTGTGTAAGAGCTTCAACATAGCTCTTTTTCTTTTCAAAATTGATCTCAGTCTTATCTGAATATGCTTTTTGACTTTCCAATATCTTATTCAGCATGTTAATGTTATCCTCAAATTTTGAATCACTAACTACTTTATCATTGACTGCTTTCTGAATATCTTCTTTTAAAGAGGAAATTTCAATAACATACCTTTCACAATCTTTTCTTGTTATTTCCAACTATGCTTTGAGATCTTCTTCATTCTTCTTGGCTTCTTCAAAGTGTGCTTGTAGATCTTCAATCATTTCCTTTGACTCTTGTTCATTTTTCTCGATCTCGCACTTTAATCTTTGATTCTTCTTCTAAACAACTTCTAACTCTTCTAGGGCACAATTGAGTTCTCCTTCCATATATACTTCATCTTCCTCCTCTTCTTCTTCTTGATCATCTTCATGTATGGCCATGAATAAAATCTCTTCTTCTGAATCATTGACTCCACTATCTTCAACTGAGCTAGGATCCTTAGAATACAGGCTCTTCTTCTCAAATCCCTTCTTGGATTTGCCTTTGAAATTATTCTTACATGTAGGCTTTTCTTCTTCTTCATCATTAACCTTATCTGGGCATTTAGCTGAAAAATGTCCAATCTTTCCACAATTAAAACATTTAAAAGGTAATTTTCCTTGATATTTACATGTTCCTCTTTTCGGCCTATGAATGAAAAGTGCTTCATTGTCATCTTCATCATCATTAGAACTATCACTTGATTCTTGAATCTTAGCTTTCTCCTTCTTTGATGTCTTGAAATCCACTTCTCTCTTTGAGGGTTCATCTTGTTTTGTCTACATCTCATATGCCGTGAGAATACCATGAAGCTCATCCATCTTTAGCTTGGCTAAATTCTTCATCTCCTTGATTGCTAAAACCTTTGCATCATATCTCATTGGTAGAGATCTCAAAACCTTTTGCACCACCATTGACTCTTCTAATGTTTCTCCAAGACCTTGAATCTGATTTACTATCTGATCAACTCGCAAGAGATAACTTGCTATATCTTCTTATTCGTCCATCTTCAAACTTTCAAACTACCTTCTAAAAGTTTACAACTTAGCTTGATGAACCTTTCCATCACCTTTGTAAATATTCTCAAGTTTTACCCAAGTTTCATGAGAAAATTTACATTGCATAACTTTAACAAATTCAGATTCACATAAACCACATAAAATAACATTTAAAGCTTTAGCATTACATTCACTTGCCTTCTTTTTTAATTGAGTAATTGTAGATGTCTGTGGCTCTTCATATTCCTCCACCACTGATTTCCATATGTCAAATCCAAGGGCCATCAAATAAACCTCCACTCTCATGCTCCAAAAAGCATAATTCATCCCATCAAACAAAGGTGCCTTATTTGTAGAAAATCCTTCCTGTGACCCAACCATCATGGTTTCCCGATCTACCTTCAAGCTATAAAAATTTTCAAAAAAGGAACTTGCTCTAATACCAATTGTTAAGCATGGAATATACTGAGAGGGGGCGATGAATTAGTATATGATATATCTTATAAATCTTTCCCTTTATCAAATTCCACTTAATCAAACATTCAAGATATGGAATAAAACTCAAACAATAAACATCACACAAGATAGAGAGAGACACTAGATATAACATGGAAACCTAAAGTGGGCAAAACCATGGAGAATCAATCTCAAATATATTCATGAGAACAAACCCATAGGAGTACCATACCCCTTTTCCAGGTACAAACCTTAGCTACAATTCATGAGCACCAACCCACAGGAGCTTCAAACCCCTTTGTCGAGCATCAACCCATAGGAGCACCAACCCCTTTATTGAGCACCAACCCAGCAAAAATTCATGAGCACCAACCCATAGGAACACGAACCCCTTTGCCAAGCACCAACCTAGCAACAATTTGTGAGCACCAACCCACAGGAGCACCAACCCCTTTGTGTATACCACACACCTATCTCTTAATGTTGCTATCTCAACAAATGATAGATTAATACAACATCTCCTTCCTCTCTCTTACCTTTGCTCTTCTAAGCTAGACATAACAAATACAAATCATATTTATCTCTCACAATTGCTTTTCTAAGCTAGATATTACAATATCAAATCAACCTCTCACACTCTTATTACAAATGGCTACTCAACCCTTTATTTATAGCTTTCCAAATGACCTTTAGCCTTCCCCCTTTGTGACCCTTAAATCCTCATGGAAAATGGCACCAATCTTGGATGACCCTTCATATCCAAGCATTTGAAAAGTCATGTGGTGACCCTTCATGAGAAATTATGCCTTTACTCTTTTGTCTTCACTTGGTGACTCTTGGTATTCCCCAAGATGACTCTTCATGAGAAAATGTGTCCCATCCTTCTTTTGTCTTTACCCCGTGACTCTTCTACTTCTCCATGGGCCCTTCTTTTGTCTCATATGCAACCAAAAATATATTCATTAATATTAAATAAATATTAACTCATATTAGCCAAGATATATTTATTACAAACAACATTAAATGCAATGGGGCCTTTATCACCAAAAATACTAAACCTTTGACATCAATGACAATATTTCCAACAACTTTTTAAGATGACCCTAATGATTATAAGGCCATGAAAGGTATTTAAAAGTTTCATCCACTCACTTTCATATATTTTCATGGTAAATTTATGCCTTTGTGGGATCCAAGTGTGTAGGGTTTATGAAAAAAGAGTTATTTTGACTATAGATGGTGATAACTCATTTTCAAATGATTCCAAATGACAAAGACTACAACCAATGCATGGAGAGGCATGTATGAAATCTTTAATACTCATTAAAATCATCAAAGTTATCCCTAGTTATTTTCTTGATGTTCAAATAGGTGTGGATGATGAAGGCAATTTTTTGAACTAACATAAGGAGTTTCATGCCTTTTTTAATGAGTTTCATGCCTTGTATGGACACTTATACTTCTTGACCTTACATGTTCCATTTCAAACCCTCTTATTATGCATAATTAACTCATTTTATTAGTGTAACAATTGTCCTTGTGACCTTTGGGCTTCTCTCTTCTCCTCTCTCTCAAGTTCTATAAGAGCTACCATTTTGGCATTTGCAATCTAATACCACACCATGTATGGTGAATCCCTAATAGTTTTTATATTTTAATTTAATTATAAAATAAATTAAATATATTTTGAGTTCATATATCATCTTTTCAATGTGTGTGAAGTGATGTATAGTGAATGGTTAAGAGATATTCATCTATCCTTGCTTTTTCTCAATCCTTCCATGCTTGAAGCCAGTGATTCTATGCCTAGAAGGTCATATGAAGTGTTTATAAGTCTATAGATATGTTATTAAGTGTAAAATTAAGCCTTAGTATCCAAAAATAATCTATGGTTCCACTTACCTTGGATAGTCTCCATGTATGTCACCTTCATATGGAAATACTAATGTTAGTGCATTCTAAGAATCTTAGACTAGTGTTGTATGCCTTGTCTCTTGGTGATAGAGTATGATAGTATTATGGTAAACATATTGGTGAATAACCATTTATAATATGTTTAATTTCATGTAAAATATAACACATTTCCCCATAAACAATCAATTATTATAGGTGAATGCATTTCAAGAGACATTTAGGGAGCTAGCCCTTAATTCTAGAGATTCATCTCACCAAATCGATTACCAACAACAAGTGAGATGTTTCCATTTTTAAAATTAGATGATGAGAGCTGAGGAATCTCCTCAAAGGGTGAAAATCCAAGTGAAAATAGTTTCCATTCACATAAAATAGAATTAGGTGAGGTTTTATTCCAGCTATCATATATGTAGTTGTAACATATTTATAGTTGTCCAACCGAACTACTTATTCCATTCTCCTTTTATGTCTCCTTATAGATATTTATGTCATTAATAGATAAAATATACAATTATATAGATTATACCCATAAAATTAGATAAATGTAGGTACAAAAAATAACGGTACCAAATGGTGCATATTTATAGAAAAGTTAGAGGTCATAAAACATAGTGCAGTACATAATCAGTGGAAAAGGACATGAAAGATTGTTATAATCAATAAACATCATAAATTCCTAATAAAAAAATACTGGATGCAATGTTTCTATATTCATGGATTTAGAATCCCAAATTTCATACAAAGTCTGATATAGGCCTATCCAATCACATATATATTCAAAATTTAGAATTTCTTACTAGGTGTGATAGTTTCAACACTTTTAATTTTCATATTATCCATGTTTTTTCAAAGTTTCAATTATGTATGTTTACTATTCTCAACATTAGGATAGATTTATAATTACTATTTTAAATTATTAAATGTTATATATTCCTTGTGTAATCATTTTTTCATGTATTCAATGATAAACAATTAAAAAGATAAAACATAACTAGTGAAACCCTCTTAATGTCTAGTTTTAGAATTTTTAGATCTACATATTTTATTATATAATTGGTCAAAAATTAGATTATATCCACCTATTTATTATTATGGGTTACACCCACCCAAATAATTATGTGTGAACACCTTTCTTCCTTGCTTGCATATATATTTTTAAGTTTACCTAGAGTTTGGTCCTCTTATTTAAAATATATATTTTATATTTTCATCTTGTTTAGTTATTATTGAATTGCTATTATATTCATTTGTGTTATATTCATTCTTATATATTATGCCTAGGAGGCCTAGCTCTCTACATCCGACTTGCCACAATACTAGATTAAGTGGTGATACTTCTAAATTGATACAATTAAATTTATATATCACTCATATTTTGAAGATTCTAATATCTACTGAGATACCTTCTAGTGATATCTCTCCTTTCAACATTGATGGTATTGGTCAATTTACATACCTTGGGAAGGATATGCCTTTATATACTACTAATTTTGGTTATAATGTTAATGAGGAAAATTGCCATGCTTATAATGACACACCTCTTGAGGCTATAGATTAATCAAATTTAAATGACATGAATAAATAAAAATTGAATGATTCTATTGAAAACAATCCTAAAGATCTTGATGGTATGATTTTATTACTTATTGAAACCCAAAATACATGAACTAAGAATAAGGATGTTTTGCCTGAGTAACCTCGATTGGATGGTTACAACCCTTCTACATGAGGTGGCAAGGCTAGTACCCCTAAATACCTTAATATTCCTAAGCATCTAACTCATGATACAATACCCCATCTATTTGGTGCTTCTATTCCTAAAACTTTTATGGTTTGAAATACCAACCTAAAGACCCAAAAATGATATCCAATTAATGATAACCACTTATTGAACACAAAAACTCATCTTGTTGGCTTGCAAAATAAAAACCAAACCCTGATCACTTTTTTGGTCCAATGATTATATTATTTGATCCCCAAATTACCATGTTTTCATTTTCTTATATAAAATGCTTCATTTACACCTTCCACTCATGGTATTCAAGATTTAAATTTCTATAAGACAATATATTCAATTAAATTGTTGAAGAGATAATGTTATCCAAACCATCCAATGTGGTCATATAGGTAATAATTTATAAATATTCTCTCTAAAATATTTACTAATATAGGTTATCATATTAGGTATTTTTAAAATAAATCGTACACTTTAACCTTTACATAATATTAAAATAGCTTATGTAAACAATCCAACATTAAATGGTTATGAACTTCTTTCTTCACATAGAATTACTAAGACAAGGCCCATGTTTTTGTTTTGAGCTATAAATATCGTTTTGAAAAAAATAACCAACTTGCACAAGTATTTTTAAAACCAACAACCACCATACTCATGAAGACTTATATTTAGGCCAACTACATTACACACACAAACAAAAAAGAGTCATCAATTAACATAATTATAAAACCATGTAATTAGACATAATTTATAAAATAAAACATCTAAGCAATAAAAACATGACATCAAATGAAAACTACACAACTATAGTTGAGAAGCGATATGTGAATGTATAATTATTCTCATATGGCTATGTTTACCCTCAACTATCATGATCTACCACCCTCTCCTCTATGATGCTCTCCCTGTGATTGTTTTGTTAGTGGTACAATTGTCCTACATCTACATCACCCTTAAAAAGGTTAGTCCTTTTAGCACATACATAAAATATATTAAACAATTGAAAATAGGTAATTAAAAATTAATGAATTAGTAACCATAGTATCTGAAACATCATGCTAGATAATAAACATAATTTATTTTGTTCTACATTTAAATAATGTTATAAATACAAATACAATATGATCTAAATAAATTGTAGTAATGATGAAATATAAAATTCAAAGTAACAAACAAGGGTATCAAACCATTATATCATAACATTCTTCTATTATGATAAAAAGAAAGATGTAACATCCTTCCCCTCAAAAAATTCATCATCTTGATGACCTTATCTATAATAAAACATAACCAAAAATGTTATAAGTTCAACATAATTAATCAAAATAAAAGTGAAGATAACTATCATAAACCATAAAAAATCAAACCAACAATTTTTTAGTCTTTTGTGGTTATCAAGATCAAATTCCAATAATATGACAATCAACTAGGGACGTTATTTAGAAACAACTCATTTAAAATATGTCAATGAAGGAAGAAATATTATATATATGAGAGCATGTACACACATTCCAATATGTGTTCCAAAATAACACCATTATTTATGAGATTTCCCCTCATGGAAAGGCATACCTAAAATATTTCTTGCAAACCTTTAATGGAACCATTATGCATCCACTACTTTGGTCTAGCTAGGGGGAACATATTGTTCATCCTATACGGTTCAATATAAAATCTCAACATTTACTTATATACCATATCCAATCATATTCTATTATATTTTAATATAGTTAAGGTAATGAAATTAAAAAAAATAAAAAAATACATCACCAAACATTATAATAACATATAATACATTTCCCATACTCATTATGAATTTATAGAGGATATAAGTAGATACTAATTATCAAGCAAAGCAACATTATTCCCAATAGAAGCTAGGCCAGGTTAAAATTAGTATTTTACTAGAAAACTCATCATAATTAATTCAAGAATGAATAATAAAATCAATAACAAACATTTTAACTCCATGTTAGTTGCATTCCTAATGGAAGAAACTTAATTTCTTTTGAAGATCATTAGGTAAGTTTGCCTTGGGTATTTTTTGAGGCAGATTCATACTTAACTCATTTTTAATAATTCATTACCATACATAAAACACTTTATCAACTTAATTATATTATAACTAAAATAATAAGGGTTACTAATATTTAAAAAACAAGTTATAATGTATTCAAGAAGGAAGCCATGAATTAGTTTTAGCATGGATACCATGTCACATAAATAGATTGCCATTATTTAACCAATAGCATTCTATTTTTATAAGTGGATTTATAGAGCATGTATACAAATGATTTTACCACTGAATGATATAAATACAACCATGCATCCATATGGATCATCACTATTTAAATCAAATTTACTTATGTATATCAATGAATGATTGTGTTATTAAAGAATATGAGATCATTAATATTTTTGAGACAGTAGAACCTAAAGATAATAGCACTTACTTCTCTATTGATAACTCAATTTATAAATAATGATATTCAAATTACTTTATTGTGAAATAAATCGTGAGTAAATGTAAACTCATAATTAAGAACCATATTACCAATGTTAATTACCAAATAAATAGTCTTCATTTAACATAAGAATAGGTAGTTCAATGAATAAAAACATGAGTTAATCTTCACATGATACATAGATTTTGATAGATAAAATTCATAATTCAATTAAAATATTAAGACCCAATTAAAATCTTGCAAAGATAGATCTTTCATGCAACCTTTAATATGCAACAACTAGCTAACTCATAGAAATACAAAGAATTCCAAACTTAATATTAATTTTCCAAGAATCCTACAACTATTACTAATATACTACAACTAAGTAATTAAAAAAATATTAAGGGAAAATTATCATGTGATAAATATAATAAATGTGACAAATACCTAAAGATTACAACTTTGTTGTCTTAAGTAAGGCTGAGAATCAAATAATGTAAATAACATAAAAGAAAACTACCATTCTTTATTCACTATAGGTATAACAAGACACACAAATTCTAACCAATGCCCTTGTAAATGAAAATCAAATGAGACTAGTCAAGGATAATATACAATCACTTTAAAGAATTAGGAAAAATAACCGTAGTGACTAAAATCACGTATTTGTTCAAGATATTCATGCCTACATTGATGAAATGTCCAATGTTACTTAACCCCAAAAAATGAGTAAGAAAGGGAAATCATTATCTACAAAAAAACATTGTTGTACAACATTTCATCCAAAAAGGGAAACAAATCCAAATAAGAAATAGCCAGAAAAAGCTAAATTAGAGATTAATTATCAACTATTGTTACAACCACCAAACAATATTACTATTTTATAATAGCATAAATTATAATGATAACACAAGTGAAGTAAAATATCATAAATTAAAATGATATCAAAAGTGTAGGAAAATATCACCAATAAGTGACAAGCTCATAAAGAAACTATAGTTACTCATCCAATAAAAATGTAAAATGTTACCTTAATGTGAAATATACGTTTAATAACAACTTTTCTTCATTTACTGAATAATAAGAAAAGATATAGTTATGGTAAATTTTAGTTATAACCATAATGTTTATGATTGCAAGAAGCTATAGCTCACCAATGAGACAAATACATAAATGACAAGCTCTTTGATGGTAAATGGTAATAATGTAACAATTCTAATGGTGAAGTCATAGTATAACATTCTCAAGATATTAAAATAATATTGTATTGGATATGAAATGTAGAGTGGTGGATAAGGGTTTATTATTGACAAGTAAAAGGATTTTTACCTCTCAATAACAAAATTTAACTTCCACAATAATATTCCTAAATTATTGTATTGTCAACCCAAAAGATTATTTATCATTACACATAGTAATCTCAATATGTTAGCAATATTAAACAATCAAGACTTTAGATCACCTTCCATTATTGAGATGTAACAATCAATAAACAAATATGTTCACCTAAGACATAAACTAGCTATTGCTATGCCTGGTACATATCAAAGTGAGATTTTATGCAAAAATAAATAATCACAACAAAGATCACCAACTCACATTGTTAATGAAATAAATCAATATGAACCAAGTAATGATATGAGTAAAAAATATTTCATATTAAGCAAATGATATGATCAAGTTTCAAATAAGCTATATAACATTAATTTACAACTACTAAGAATAAGTTAAATGTGAAAACACCATTATTGGCCTTTGTAAGGATTACTTATATGATTTGCAACAATAGAATTGTATATGCTATAATTAAGAGCAAAATAAGTAGATCCACAACAAAAATTAGAGAAAGAGATGAATACTTAAATATTATGACTGATCCACTTCAAGGGGAAAACCTCCACAATAATGAAATAATAACATAATTCATAATATGATGATAAAATACTAACCACTACCTATTATATATACTCTACTTATCCATGGTTATTCCATAAGTTGACCATACTGAGAACATTGAGAATGGAATTAGCTACTATGAAGATGTGTAATCCACAAGTCGACCACACATATCCCTAGATTCAATATAGGTTAAGGATATAACATGAACTTCCCCTTCAAAACAACATTATCTTCAATGTAGAATCAAACTAGGATGTTTGTATAGGAATGTTTCATCCTCCCATGTTGCATCTTTAGAATGCATGTTATTCTATTTGATCAAATATTGTTTAATGGCTCTAGTTAATAGTTGCTTAGTGTGCATATGAATGATCTCCTTAGGCTCTAGAATAACTCTACATTTTTCATCTAATTCATGTAACTTAGTCTAAATGGAAACTCTACGTCTAATTACTTTATTCAAGCCAGATACATGGAATACCAGATATATGTGAATGGATGGGGTAACTCTAACTTATAAGCCACACTACCAATTTTATACAAGATCTAGTAAGGGCCATATTACTTGGGAGATATATTATTATCCTTTTTCTATTGATTTAGATACATATACTTATATGGATACAAATACATAAATACCCAATCATCTATGTTAAAATCTCACTCATTATAGTGTTGATTTGCTTGATGCTCTATTTGATTTTGTGCCATTGTTAAATTTTATATAAAATTGACTAACACCTCTTATTATGGTGAATGTGTTCCTAAAAACCTTAAACCTTAGGATCCACTATCAAAACTAAAGTGATGGATGGGGGGTGATACCCATATAAGGCCACAAAAAGAGACATCTTGGAAGAAGTGTGAAAAGAAGTGTTATAACACTATTCAACAAGTAGCAACCAATGAACCCATTTATCCTATTTGTTAGAAAAAAAATAACAAAGATACCCTTCGAGACATTTTTTGACTACCTATGTTTGTCCATCAGATTGAGGATGATAGGATGAGCTAAGAGCCAAATAAGTGTTCAAACATGTAAATAATTTAGTCCAAAAATTACTAGTAAACATGGGATCTTGGTCACTTACAATGATCTTTGGAGTGTCATGAAATATTTGAAATGTATTGAGAAAAGTATAAGCTATTGTAATAGTAAAAAATGGTTTTAATAAGGAGAAAAAATGAGCATACTTGGTAAGTCGATCCAATACTACCATGATAACATTTTTACCCTTAGACCTTGGTAAACCTATAATGAAATCCATAGAAACCTCTTCCCAACACTGAATAGGGATGGATAAAGGCTTCAAAAGACCTTGGTCTTAATAGTTTCTCCTTTATTTTATTGGAATACCATGCATTTAGCCACATATTTTTAAACATCACCTTTGATTCCTTACCTAAATAAATCTTGCTTGATTATATGATATGTTTTCAAAAATCCTGAGTGGCCTCCAAGTGGAGACGCATGAATTTCCTAAAGAATTTTATGTTTGAGGGAAAAATTCTTACAAAGGTATAATCTATCTTTATACCATAATGTGTTCCCATTCCATGTAAATTTTTTAGATTAATTATAGCCATTCTTAAGATTGTGAATCAAATCCTTGGTAGCACTTTCATTCTTCCATTTTGATCTTTCTTCCTCTCGCCAATCTGCTTGCCACATGGTCATGGTGCATAACAATGCCTCAGTTGATTCATCCCATTGAGAGAGGGAATCTACCACCACATTATATTTTCATTTCTTATACACTATCTCAAAATCATATCCTAACATTTTAGTCACCCATTTTTTCTTCAGATGACAAGCATTGTTCTAAAAAATATATGAGGCTATCATGATCAGTCTTTACCTAAAAGTGATAACCCATCAGATACAGGCTTCATTGCTTCACTACATGTAGAATAGTCATCATATATTAGTTTGAGCCCATTTTTCTCCTTAAGTTGGTGACTTTAAAATTCTAGTGGTTTTCCTTCTTGTATGAGTACAACCCCCATGCCATATCCTGATGCATCACACTCCAATACAAAAGTTTTTGAAAAATCAAGAGTATCCAAAACTAGAGTGCAAATAACTAGTTTCAATTGTTGAAATGCATTGGTATCTAAATTAGTCTAATATAAGGAGTAATTCTTCAGTAAAGAGGTGAGTGGGGTTATAATACTACCATAATTTTTGAAAAACTTGCCATAGTAACCAATTAGCCCAAAAAATTTGTAGAGGTTCTTGAGGGTCTTGATAACTTGCCAATCCATCATTGCTTGGATTTTATTAGGACCCACTATCACTCCATATGAAAAAATATGATCCAATTATCCACCTCTTAAACACCAAAAGCATATTTTGAAGGTTTGGCATAAATTTGATATTGTTTCAGAACTAAAAACACTTGTTTCACATGTTACAAATGGTCTTCCCAATTTTTGTTGTAGATGAATATATCATAAAAAAACACTAATACAAAATTTCTCAAAAATGGCCTAAAAAAAATATTCATCAAACTCTAAAATGTAGATGGTGCATTTGCGAGGCCAAAAGTCATGACCATACATTCATAATGGCCTTCATGATTTCTAAAAGATATTTTAGGTTTGTCCTCATTACAAATGAAAATATGATGATATCGAGAGTGAAGATCTAACTTGGTAAAATAAATAGCACCATGCAATTCATCTAAAAAATCATCCGTTACTAGAATAAGAAACTTATAATTGATGCTGTATTTGTTGATTTCTCTATAGTCTAGGCACATCCTCCAACTATCATCCTTCTTCTATACCATGAACACTAAGGAGGAATATTCACTTTGACTATGTCAAATGATTCTTGCCTCTAACATTTCTTGTACCCTATTTTTAATTTCACTCTTTTGGGTATATGGATACTTTTAGGGTCTGATGTTGGGTGGTGTACTTCCTAGAATGAGTCTGATGGCATGATTATGTGCATGAATTGGAGTAAGTCATTTTGGCATGTCACCAAAAATAATAGAATGGTCATCTAACACCTTTTGTAAATCAAGATATGTAGACTCCTTGGTTGGTTAAACCTCCATGGAAAATAAGCGTGTCATAAAACCTTCTACACCTTTGCTGAGAATCTTCATAATTTGGTGGGGAATAAACATTTGTGGAGATTTAGCCCATAATCCATATAGTTCAAAATTATTTCCTTCTAAATGAAACCTCATGAATAATTCCTATAAATTAATCTTAGTAGTGCCCAAAGTAGTGAGACATTGTACTCCCAAAATAATATTAGTTCCTCCCATGGAAATATAAAACATAGGGAATCTAACAAATAGTCTCCCATAGCAAGCTTAATACTATGACATTTTCAAAAATAGTTGACCATACCACCATTTGTAATCATGACATGAAATTATAGAGCTGGGTAAATGAAATAATTTAAATGAGTAACCAACTTACGATTGATGAAGTTGTGTACTCCTAGAGTCAATTAACATAGTCAGCTATTTCTTCAAGAACCCCACCACCTTAAGAGTTTGAGGAGTACTAATTCCTAAAAGTGAATGATAGGAAATAGTAGGTTAAGAATCTTCATATTCAACCTTAGGTTCTTCTAACCCTTCCCTTGAATCCTTTTCATCTTCTTCCTCATCATTGGCACTGACAACACAAAATAACTTCTTTTCACCACATTGATGACCTTTTATCCATTTTCTATAAGATCCAAAACATAAATTTTTTACACACTTTTCTTCCACTTATTGAGGTGTCAATCTAGTAGGTTGATGAAATTATGGTGCTAAAAAGGTGCATTCACAAACATTGGTGAAAGGTTTTCATTTTATCATATATTTTTCCTCAACCATATGTGCCTTTGTTATGGCCTAAGATATAGTACTAGGATGAAACATGTGAACCTATAATTGGATTCTATCTTTGAGGCCACCTAAAAATAGGTCAGTTAGATTTTCCTTAGTGATGTTAGCTATGAGTAATGAGAGATTCTAAAATTGATTAATGTAGTCCCTAATAATCCTAGTTTGGTGAAACTTAGCTAGCTAACTAAAGTAATTTTTAGAGACATTATTATGATAGTGGAGCTACAACTCCTCAAAAAATACTGATGATGAAACTAGGACACCCTTCTTTTTTTCTAAGCACAAAACCAATGATAACAAATGAATGGCTCAGGTTCCAAATAGAGAGAGGCCATAACCACTTTTTTCAAACATGGATTTTGATGTAGATCAAATAAATTTTCAATTTGAGTGAGCCAAGTGAGTGTATTATTACAATTAAACTTACACAGTTCCACTTTTGGCAACATCAGCTTAGGGCCAACATTGGTATTGGTATTGTGTGGAGTAAGAGAACCAAATTGAAGTGGTGAAATATTATTTTATAGTGGTTAAGCTAAAAAGTTAGCCAATTGCCTAGATATTTATTGTAATTTATCCTTCATGCTATCTAATTCCCCTCTCAAACCTATAATGTACCCTTGAACCTTATCAAAATCATATTTTTTAACCATGCCTACTATGCCCTTAACCTTTGGCATGTCTAGGGATGTGTGTGGCTGAATTATGGCTTACATACCTCTTATATATTTTTGATACAATTCTCTATATTCTTAGTTAGGTCATTATATAATAACCATGGCTAAGTAGACTATATATAAGATGTAGTGGTTAGTATTTGATCATAATATTAAGTATTTTTCTCTTATTGCATTATTGTGGAGGTTTCCCCCTTGAAGTGTCTCTACTATATTATCTAATATTCTACTCTACTGTTAGTTATTATTGTGTGATCTCTTATCTTTCATTATTTTATGTGATATATAATTATTTTGTGTAAAAATCTAAGTAATTTCCTTACAAATGATAACAAAGCTTCGATTTGGGAAAGTTTCCTATGACATTTTTTTGGATCTATCAAGATGTGACTTCTACGAGTGGAAGGAGCAAAAAAACATAACTTAAAATCTAGGAAGAATTAAGTTTCTTTATCAACCCAGTATTATTTGAAATGTTTTTTTGAAAAAAATATTTTAAAAAAATGTTTGGAAAAATATTTTCCCTTTACACATTTTTATTCATTGGATTTTTCTTGATAGGATGATCATAATGGTATATTCTACTGATAGACATTTCTGTGCCAAAAAATTTCACCCTAGTGTGCAAAAGCAATCATTGAATTCATCTTGGTGAGGTAATCATAATGGTTCCATTTGATGGTACAATTTTTTGGGGGAAAAAACCTCCTAGGGTTTGTGCATGATGGGTCTTATAACTCAGTGGAAAAAAGGAGGGAAAAAAACTCCTAAGATTCCTTCTAGGGATGACATAGAATCTAGAACTTCAAATCCAATGATATCATAACTTCAGGTTGACATGAAGGGATTGGTGTCATAAGATGACTTTTTTATAATTAAAATTGATGTTTTAGGGAAGCAAAAAGAGATTAATGGGGTACACTTTTAATTTCATCAGATCACTACACAATTGGCTACCATTTCATCTCAATTATAGGCAAACAACCCTCCACCTCATCATTCAAGTCCTCCTCTCAACACTAACAGTTTCAATCTTAATGTGAATTCAATGTTACCAAAAGTGGACATGCATCAGTTTGATGGTAAGTATCCTCTCACTTGGATTACCCAAATTGAGAATTTATTTGATCTACACCAAACTCTTATAACTTGAGCAGTTCATTTGGTATCACTAGTTGTGTTCTCAAAATAAAAATAATGGCTCTTTTATTACATGGTTTATTTTCATTGAATAGTTGTTGTCTCATTATCATAATAATGCCTCTGAGAACTACTTCAGCTAGTTAGCCAAACTACATCAAACAAGAACTATGTAGGATTATATTCATCAATTTTAGAATCTATCCTTTTGAGTGGAAGATATCATTGAGGCAAATTTGATTGATATTCAAATGGAAAACTTTCACTACTGGTTAAGATCTCACCTTTATAAAACCATCATTTCCTCAACCCACTAGATTGACACCTCAAAAAATTGAGGAGAAGCGAGCCAAAGGATTTTGTTATGGGTGAAATAAAAAATGGAAAAAAGGACATCACTATGTTAAAAAAAAGTTGTTCTACATTGAAGATGCCAATGAGAATGTAGATGATGAGGAGGTAATTGGTGAGGATGTAAAAGGACCTAAGAAGGAATTTGAAGACTCTCAACCTACTTTTTCTTATCAATCCCTTTCCAGTATTAGTACTTCCTAAAATATTAAGGTGGTGGGTTTCCTTAAGAAATATAAGGTCACTATTTTGATTGATTCTGAGAGTACACACACCTTCATCAATAGTAAGTTGGTTTCTTGTTTGAACTATTTCATTTATCCTGCTCTATAAATTTAGGTCATGATTGTATATGGTGGTACTATCATCTATTCAAGGAAATGCCATAGTATTAAGCAAGCCATTAGAGACTACCTGTTAGATTCTCTTATGTTTTCTATTCCCATGGGTGAAGTCAACATTGTTCTAGGAGTATGGTGGCTCACCACTTAGGACACTATTGAGGTGAATTTCCAAGAATTATTCATGTGTTTTAATTCTAAGGGAAGGACATTTTAGCTAAGGGGATTAAGAGATAAACCTCCACAACTTGTTATCTCTCATAAATTAACCAAGATTATCTAAAAGGGTGATAAAGGATTTATAGCTTGCTTATTTTCCTTTGAAGTCTAACAAACTTAGCCATCTACACCGCTTTATCTACAATAAGTGATTGACACCCATTATGTTATTTTTGGTGACATGTCAAAAGGTCTTCCACCTAGCTACATGCATGATCATGATATCAAACTTAATGATGGTAGTACACCACCCAACATCAAGCCATACATGTATTCCTATGCCCAAAAAAGTGAAATTTAAATTATGGTACATGAGATTTTAGACATAGGAATCATTCATGATAGCCAAAGTGAATATTCTTTTCTAGTTGTCATGGTGAGAAATAAAGATAACACTTGGAGGATGTACCCTAACTATAGATAGATCAATAAGTACACTATCAAAGATAACTTTCATATTCCTATCATTTATGATTTTCTAGATGAATTAAATGGTGCTCTTTATTTTACCAATTTAAATTTGTGTTTTAGGTATCATCAAATCCAGATCCATGATGAGGACATACCCAAAATAGCTTTTAAAACTCATGAGGGCCATTATGAGTCTATGGTTATGCCTTTTGGTCTAAAAATTACACCATCTACCTTTTAGAGTTTGATGAATACAATTTTTAGGACATTTTTGAGGAAATTTGTTCTAGTGGTTTTTGATGATATCCTCATTTACAGTAAAAATTGGGAAGAGCATTTATAACATGTGAAACATGTACTCTCCATTCTAGAACAACATCAATTGTATGATAAACCTTATAAATCTACTTTTGGATCTTGTGAGGTTGAGTATTTGGGTCATATGTTTTCACATGAATGAGTGCAAGTGGATCCTTAAAAAATTCAAGTAATAGTGGATTGGCTAGTTCTTAAGACACTCAAACAACTAAGGAGATTTTTGGGGCTAACTAGTTACTATCACAAGTTTGTCAAAAATTATGGTAGCATTGTAGCCCCACTCACCTCTTTTTTGAATAAATACTCCTTCTAGTGGATTGATACAACTACCAGGGCATTTGAACAATTAAAACTAGCTATGTGCGCCATTCTAGTGTTGGCCATTCCTAATTTTTCTAAGACTTTTGTGGTTGAATGCGATGCATCTGGATATGGTATGGGTGTTATGTTCATGTAAAAAGGTAGACCAATTACATTTGAAATTCACCAATTGAAGGGTAAAAATTGGCTCAAGCCCATCTATGATAAGAAAATGATGGTCATTCTATATGTAATCAAATAATGGAGACCTTATTTCATGGGTCATCACTTTTAGGTAAAGATTGATTATGATAGTCTCAAATATTTTTTGGAATAATGGTTGCCATAAAAAAACAACAAAAATGTGTAAATAATATGTTAGGCTATGATTTTAAAATAATCTACAAGAAAGGCAAGGAAAATTTGGTATCAAATGCACTATTTAGGAGGGATGAATTAGTTGAGATATTGTTATGTGCCATGACCATTTGGTAGGTATATTGGGTAGAGGAAGCAATATCAAAATGGGAAAATGATATATCTACCCATGATTTGATTCAAAATCTTCATTAGGGTTTGGGTGGATTTGAAAAATTCACATGGAAGGGTAATGTATTATGGTATAAATATATTTATACCTATGTAAGAATTCTCTTCTCAAATAAAAACTCCTTCAGGAACTTCTTACAACTCTACTTGGGGATCATTCAAGATTTTTGAAAACCTATAATAAAATCAAACAAGATTTTTTTTTGGAAGGAATTAAGGGGGATACCCAAAAATATGTGGTTGAATGTATAATATATCAACAAAATAAAGGTAAAAATATCAAAACCCTAGGTATTTTGAAGCCTTTAATCATCCCTAGCTAGTGTTGGAAAGAGGTGTCTATGGATTTCATTATAGGGTTACCAAGATCTGATGGTCAAAATATTATCATGGTTGTTATGGATAATCTCAGTAAGTATGCTCATTTTTGTTCTTTATCACAACCCTTTGTTGCTATTATAGTAGCTCCTACTTTTCTTAATACAGTTCAGAAACTACATAGTGCTCCTAAGATCATTATCAATGATAGAGATCCCATTTTCACTAGTAAATTTTGGAATGAGTTATTTGCATGTTAGGGCACCAAGTTGTCTCATATCTCATCTTATCATCCTCAATTATATGGATAAAATAAGGTAGTCAATAAATTTCTAAAAGGATATCTCTATTGTTTTATTTTTGATAAATAGGAAAAATGTGTTCATTGGTTTCCATTTGTTGAATGGCGGTATAATAATTATGTTCATAGTTATTCCAAAAATGTCTCCCTTTATGAAATTGTATAGATACTAACCTCCATTCATCACTTCACACTTGAATGTCTATCCTAAGGTTTGTGTAGTTGAGGAATATATTCACCATCAACAAGAGGTCCTTACAAATTTACATGAAAATTTATCCATGGCCTAGAATTCTATGAAGCAATAGGTAGATCAACGTGGGAGTGAGATGCATTTTGGCATTGGTGATTTGGTCTTTGTTAACTTATAGACATATAAACATATGTCATTTAAGTAATATAAAAAGGATAACAAGCTATCCCCTATGTATTATAAGCCTTATTAGATCTTGTATAAAATTGGTAGTGTGGCCTACAAATTAGAGTTTCCTTCATCTACTCACATACATCAAGTATTTTATGCATCATGCCTAAATAAATTCATCAGACATATAGTTTCTACTCAAACTAAGTTACTATAATTGGATGATGAAGGGAGAGTTATTTTAAATTCCTAATTCAATCCTTTAAATGTGCACTAAATAGGTGTAGTCAAGAGGGATTAAGGAGTACTTGATCAAATGGAAGAATTTACCATGTGAAGATGCCACCTGGGAGGATAAATCCTTTGTGTAGCAACATCTAGAGTTGATTCAACATTGAGGACAATGTTGTTTTGAAGGGGAGAGGAATGTTATTCCCTTAACCTTTGACATATCTAGGGATATGTGTGGTCAACTTGTGGCCTACATACCTCTTTTATATTATTGTTACATTTCTTTATGTTCTTACTTAGGTCAGCCTATGGAATAACCATGGCTAAGTAGACTATATATAGGAGGTAGTGGTTAGTCTTTGATCATCATATTAAGTAATCTACTCTTATTTCATTATTTTGGAGGTTGCCCCCTTGAAGTGGCTTTTCTATACTATATATTATTCTTCTCTAGTATCAATTATTACTATGTGATCTCTTATCTTTGATTATTTTGTGTGATATATAATTATTCTATGTAAACATCTAATTAATTTCCTTGCAATGCTCTATAAGTCTAACTAAGTTTTTGAACTATCTTTGAAATAGATGGATTGAAAATTTCAGATTCTATGTCATCCACAAGTGTTTGGACCACCATGCATAAACCCTATGAGGTTTTTAGCCTAAAAAAATATATTGGTAGAATACACTATTATGATCATTTCACAAATATAAATCCAAATATTGTCATTATGCACAAGGGTTAACAATTTCAACCCAAAAAAGCATACCTATGGAATACACTGTTATGATCATATTAGAGAGATGAATCTAATGACTTCTAACTGGCACAAGGTAAAAAGAAATTTCTAAACTTCTTTTTTTATTTTTTTGTAAAAATAACTTATGAAAAAAAATATGGTGATGAAAAAAATAAAATCCTCTTAGATCACAAGTTATGTTCTTTTAGCCTTTTAGTGCTAAAGATGCTAGATCTAAAAAAATGTGCCATATAAACTTTCCCAAATCAATACTCTGATACCACTTGTAAGGAAGTTACTCGGATGATTTACAACAATATAATTATATATTCTAGAATTAAGAGTAGAATAAGTAGATCCATAAAAATAATTGGTAAAATAACATAATATTTGACTATTATGATTAAGCCATTTTGAGGGGGAAACCTGCATAAAAATGTAATAAGAACAAATTTCATAATATAATGATAAAAAACTAACCACTACCTCCTATATATACTCTACTTAGCCATGGTTATTCCATAGGCTGACCATATTAATAACATCAAGAAATGTGATAAGCTAATATGAATATGTGTAAGCCACATGCTAGCCACACATATCCCTAGATGCACTATAGGTTATTGGCATAGTAACCTCCAAGGACCTCCAATATGAGAGACAATGAGTTTTTATAAAAAATATTTGAACATGAAAAAATATATACAATGGATTATTTTTTGATTAAATAAGGCAACAAACCAGGGACCGAACCCATAAAAAAACATAGAAAGTGTGATGCAATCATCATAAATGATGCCTTACAATAAGAACATCACATTTAGTGAACCAACATACACAACAAAACCAAAACAAACTAGAAAAGGAAAAAATGAGAGGTAGAGAATCTAGAAAAACAAGAGCTAAGGAGGCTAGATCTCTCCTTACTTAAAACATAGATTTAATGAGGTTAGATAAATTCTTAGTGTTTTCTGCATTGACAGTAGAAGCAGTAGTACCCAAGTCCTGTAGCATAGACATGTTTAGGAGAATAGAATTCTGGAGCCAGTGGTAAAGTTCAACTCCAATTTCTAAATGTGACCCTTCAGGGCAACAATTTTAGCTCTCAAACCAGTCTCAGTTTCATTTTCCTCATCAGCTTCTTCCACATAAATCTTTCCCTCTTTGTCAACATTTTTCATAAAGTCAACGATATCCTCAGCAGTAGCCTCAAATTCTCTTGTCTCCTACTTACCTTCATTATCCTTAGAGATTTCCTGAACTTCTAATTCCTTGTTCTCTTCATCTTGAGTGGCTTCCTCTGAGGCACTCTCAGAGTAGTCAATAAGCCTAGCCTTAAGAGTAGGTTTGCCAACAATCTGCCTTGACTGTCAAACTCTTGAGGAGAGGCCCTCCTTACTAACCGTACTAGACAGATGGGATTTACTACCTTGACCCCCAAGGTTCCTATAAGGATTTTTAGGGGTCCCCATAGTAGTCCCCCCAATACCCTCTTCACTAGCATCAAACTTCCTCTTTTTACCCTTCGTACTCACAAAGGATTATTAACAATATGAGAGACAATGAGTTTCTAGAAAAAATATTTGAACACGAAGGAGTCATTGTTAAAATCTTGTAGTACTACTCAAAATAAAAACATAATCAACAATGACAAGAAGTCTTCTAGGCATAAAAATTATCCCAACCATATAGTGCATCCCTATCCACCCCAACCATTAATTCAAGAGTGGAATAAGTCACCCTACATCAATATCATGACATAAAGGTAAATAACCATGATAAATTCCAAATGAGATCCATGATTTAGGATAGGGTTAAACACATACAAAATAACCAGCACCATGGAACAAACCAAAACATAAAAACATTTAGTTGTGCTTAATAAGTATATTTCAATAATGCAACCAAACTCAAATAATCCAAAATATGCACAACCATTAGTTTAACAATAAAAAATAAATGTAGAGTTCACAACTCACATGAGATTCACCCATACATAGCCCAATATTCTTATAACCATGAATCCAATTTATATAACTTATTTATACACCATACAAGGGTGAGATAAAGCATACTTGGCCTCACCAATTAATGGGTTTTCATGAGAAATTATGTATGGATAAAATAACCATTTTATAAGTATAAAACCAAATGTAAGTAGTCAGGAAGAATACATCTACTTTTTAGCTACATTTTGATTTCTATACAAATTAAAAATAACACATTTTAACTTTTCACAGAAAGACAAAATAGAACTACTTGTTCCAAGGAATTTCTTATGATTGGATTCACAATTGTTATACCTTTATTTACCTTATTTCTTCCTCTACTTTCTTTTCCTTTTATTCTCTCTCTCTCTCTCTCTCTCTCTCTCTCTCTCTCTCTCTCTCTCTCTCTCTCTCTCTCTCTCTCTCTCTCTCTCTCTCTCTCTCTCTCTCCTTCCTAACACAGTCTCATTTTAAATTGTTTTGACATGGGTTGAAGTTTAAATTAGAAGAACAGTACCATTATTGTTATTTGAAACTATAGTCATGTCTTCCAAGAAGATGAGTACCACCATTTAAATACCCATGCATAAAATCTATGATAGTTCAAAAACATTGTCACCATCCAAACACTAAGGCACTCAAATTCCCAACATGCATCAAATGAACTCATTGACCTTCTAGAAAACCCTAATCATCAATTAGGTATATCAAAGGTAAAATTTGTGTGTTATAAAAAAATTAAATAATAACAATCATATTCCAACTAAAGTCTATATGAATTTGATTCCTACCATCATGACCTAATTCTAATGAACTTATAATCTCATGCCAAGGTTAAGTCTTAGTGACTTAAAAATATAATTCCCTAGCCATGTTTTGAATGGCCTTCATAATATTACCATGGTAAAAATACTTTGGACTCTATTATAACATCAACATTTTTTGTTTAACCATAATTTAGATGTGGATCTTTTTTTAGTGGTTAGGTTTAATGATATATAAATATCAAGGCACAAGAGTGAATATTAGATCTAAAACATGCCAATTAATGTCCTAAACTCAAATGTACTATATGCTAGATTTATTATGCTAAGATAGGTTATTAATGGAAAGTACAACTATGTTATATATAAAAATGACATAAAATAAAGTACTTATCTATTTCTAATGATAATATAGTGTTGTATTTGATACAGATGGGAAGTAGGCAAGAAGATAGTTATGGATCAACTATTAGATTTTGGATCTAGTGCCTCTAAATCTCAAAATAGTTACATCATCTTGAGATAGTTATGTTGATGCTAGTGTTTATGTTTGACACTAATGTGTAGTAAAAATTAATTACTCAAATAGGATGTGACCACTTAGATGCTTTTGGGTTTGGATTCACCTTTACTCTAGTGAAATGATAAAACCCTAACTTTACATCTTCAATGTGATATTGGAAGAAATGGGTTAGTGGGCACATAATGTAAAGATAACCCAAAATGACCCCATTATCAAAGGGAACTACCTACATATCAAATAATATAGAAGAGAACTTTATACCCATGTAGTTCTCCCATATATATTGTCTTATGTGTGAATCGTGTAATGTGTAAAGAAAGTACAATAGTTACCTATCTTGTAACTTAGAAAGTATGACCTTATAACTATTTATTTAATACTTTAGACATGTAACAAGGTTGTTCCTTTGAATTATATTAGAGTAGGGTAGTGTTTGAGGTCTAGATTACACCCTAGCTGAAGGCAAGAGTGTTCAAGTCCTACTTCCAAATCTATCTCAACATAGGATTAACCCCAAGTTATGGGTATCTTGTAATGGGGTCAAACCTCGATGATTTTTAACAAGGATAACTACTTTGATGCATAATTTTATCTCATTTCCACTACTAAAACCTATTAATGACTAGGGAAAAGGGATAGAGAGAAAAACATGAAAGGGAAACCTAAGCTAATAATGGTGGTGCACCTAAATTATGGTTGATCTAATCTACTTGACTCTTAAAAACTAATGAATTAAGTAAAAGACCAGATCTAGGATTCCAAATATCTGTCAGACATTAGTATTTCATTAATAAATTCACCAAATGATCAAGAGATGAGGAAAATTATGGAGAGGTCTAATGCAAGACACTAACTAGTCATAGTATCCACATGCAAGTTTTAATAAAAAGATGTAGAACACTAAACATGACCTGTATAATAAGATGAAATAGTAATTAGGTGAGATGATGACTTGATAAGGGAGATATTTCTACCATATATGCAAATATGACATATACACACTATACCAGAATAACGATATCTAAAAAATAGTATTGTGTTCATCTCAAGAGGTTACAAGGTCCATCTTCACAGAGTTTAGTCATGTCCAAGAGAGGGAGTATAGAATTATAGAGAGGATCCATTTTTTTGTCTCAAAAGCCTCTATATATAGCAAAAGGGAGAGAGAAAGATAATAACATGTGTAGGAGAGTGGAGAAAGGGTCCAAGTCATCAAGAAATGTGGTTGTAACTCATTTATTCATTTTTTTAAACATGCCTTCCTCTAATCAGAATTGATCCTTATCAATAATCTTAACTTCCTTTACTTCCATAATATGTGGGCTCCTCTCATTTGCTAAAAGATTCACTAGAGGATAAGAGTTTGTTTAACATGATGACAAGTTATATTTTAATGGAATCAATGCCCTTAACTACCTTTCCAATTACTAGCTCACCACTTTGGGATCCCAATCCCACTTGACCTATTGATGAGGATCAAATCCTCAAATCTTGAAATTGACAATCATGCCATGCCTTAAGTATCAAAGTACCTACTTTGTCAAGGATGGAGCCACATTGATAGATGAAACCCTTTGCATTAATCACCCATATTTACAACATGATCATAAAGTCCACTATAAATGGGAAACCAATATAAGATTATTGGTTTTCCTATAGTCTTTATATTAATAAACATATATAGACTATATAACCCCCTTCGAGACTCCCATTTGGTCTAAAAAAAGAATCATTCAGTCTTCATAGGAACTAAAATATCATATATACATGGATCCTTATTTAAAATATGGTGAACACAATCATAAGAATGAACCTCGTATGTTATAACTCATAAAAACAAAAGTTAATAGTGGGATCTAATGGCATCTTTTATATTCTTTATATCTTACTACATCAATGTGTCCCTTTAATGGCATTGGATTGAGCTTCAATGGCAACCAAGAAATCCCAAATAAACCTATTTGATTGTATCAAAAATGGCTTCTTGACTTCCATTGAAAGTCCTGGTCTCATCTTTATTCTAATTGGCTATTGAGATCTGACTCAACTTGTTGAAATATTGACCTTTGCTTACACTATCGATCTTGATTTATAAGGTCTAGTGTCACCCATCTATCTTACCCTTTGGCTTGTAAACTTTTTCCAAGATTACACCATGTGGTAGCCCCTTGTTTAATTTCAATATCTTGTTGTAAGTCTATTAGGTCACTTGCTTATACCACATGTCAATATCTCAAGCTCCTTAACTGTTTGACTCATTTTGCACCATTGGATCAAGATGTAAAATCAAGCAAGGATTATTAAATATGATAAAACCCACTAATTGAAAACCAACATCTATTTTATGAGATTAAAATTGACATCTAAACTCTTATCAAATGGTGTTCATGTAACTATCATTGACATTCGTGTGACTACCAAATTTAATCTCAAAAGGATTTGTTTTATTTGAGCTTAAAATTAATGTTATCACAAATGTCTTATGTTGTAGGTAAATTTTTATAGGCTTATAACTTGAGCTAGAAAGTTTTCATAGGCATGAAAATTTTAGAGGATGATCTTGGCATGTATAACTAAAATTACGCATGATCTACTGGCTCATGGGGGCTTTTTGAGTAAATTTATAAAATGTCCAATTATGTTCATCTGTTCATGCCTGGAAGACATCCTAGTGATGGTTTGGTCCTTAAAATTGGAAAAATCATTATTTTATCAATCCTTCAAGGATATGATGGATTCTTAAGTTTTGTGCAACTTGGTCCATGCTTTTGAATGCTTAGAACATATGAAACCTACTTTGATCCTCTCCACTTTTCATTTCTAGACTCATTTCTAAGCTTTTGATCTACTGCATCATCAAACCATGCAAGAGATTAATATGTGGGCCAAAAATGGCCAACATTTTTGGAAACTCATAGGGGTTACATTCATTTTTATGTAAGATAATCCAAACCATGTGCCTAGTCTAGTCCATTGGGTATGAAGTTTATAATTAGATCCAATATATTAACTTGGATCTAACATTGGCTACCAATCTCTCTAAAGTATCTTGAAGAAAAAAATACCAAAAGAAAGAGAAAAACAAAACATAGTGTCCAAGGAAATTATTGAAGGGAAACTAACATAGAATAAAAAAGGGACAACAAACAAATGTGCTATAAACTGCACTTAGAGGAATTTGAACAAAATTAGTCTAATATATAAAGCCTTAAACTATGTGTACCTTTCCTTATACATCAAAAGGAAAGTTTTTTAACCTTTTTTCCTCATGGAATAAGTAATTTAATGAGGCATGTAACTCTTTGAACCTTGGTCTTAATGCCTACTTATTTTTTTTATACTTGCCAACTTCATTAACATGATGATTAGTGAGAATTAGATAGCTCCAAATAGGTCTGTTATGCACATCCAGATAGTATCAAATTCTCTAGATGGATCCTCAACTATGACTTCTAATGGTGATTCAATAAGGCATACCTATTTTATTTCCATGGGTCTATCAATAAGATTAGGTGTTTCTTCAGCTACAAGTTCTTCAAGCTCATTGACGAGATCTACATATCCGACCCAATCTTGGTCATTATCCTCCATGGGACATTATTTTTCCACCCTCTCAAGTACATGATCATTTTCAATATGAGATATTCAATCTCATCCATGCCCTCAATTTGGACTAATCTCTCATCAAGATAAGCCTTCTCATTTTTCTTGAGCATCCCTAGAGTAGCATTGTCTTCTTGAAATTCCAAAACATTAATGGAAGCCTCAGATAAAGATTCAACCTATGATACTATCTCACCATCCAATTTATCCATCTTAAGTTCATTGATCTCACTCAATAAATCATGGTATAGTTGTTGCCAATGTTATTATTCTTCAGGACTACTCTCTGCCTCAATAATGGTTCTATCTGAGCTATCTTCATGGACACCTTCCAAATAAATATGATCATGTACTTGATCTATATCAAATACAATAAAATATTGAGAAAAATATTCATTTTGGACAACTTGTATGTGGTCAATAGGTTCTTAAGAAATAACCTCTTGATTAGTCACAGCGTGAATTATCTTTTCTTCACTTGCTTCTTTCAAAATAGGCTCCTTCCCAAGCAAGGGTGGGGTGGGAGGTTGATGGATAGGATCATGGGTTTAAGGTGGAGGGTAAGATGTGATGGGGGTTGATAAGCTGGAGATGGATCATGGGATGTGACAGATAGTTTATGGATGGGTCTATGAATGAAGGGAACCTTCTTAGAACTTGGAATCCTATGAATGGCTAATTATTGAAAGAACTTTTGTAGGGAAAGTAGGTTAAGTTGGTAAATAGGAGTACCTTCTTATACCAAATATTCATTTTCCTGAAGGTCTCCTTGATAATTTTCATCAATTTCAAACTATTCTTCAGCCTTCATAATTGAAGTCTCCTCATTGATTTGAGAACATCCTTGGATAGACATCTAAGATGGAAAATCTATAGGTTTTTATTTAATCTTCTAAATTTGGTTCTCTTCCTCTTTCCTTGTCTTCATCTCTAACCCTCTATTCTACTTATCAATATTCTCTTGGAATATCTTATCTTTAAGGTGGTCAATGGCTTCATGAAGATAAGTAACATAAGAAGATTCCTAAGGAGGGATGAGAGAGGTTTGCATAGGTTTAGAACCTTTTTTAACATAGAATGTTTAATATATATTTCTCTCACTTTACCCACCCCATGTACTCACAACTTAGTTTTATCTCAAGACCTTGAAGGAATTCATATGGGGTTGTTGAGGAAGTATGGAGTCTTGTATATCAACAATAGATTATTCAACAATAGTCTCCTTTTTTTAACATCTCCCTTGGATAAATTTCCAAGAAGGGAAGGTTTGAAGAACACATGAAGAGGTTGGCATACTCAAAGGGTCACTTAGAATGGTTTCTTGAGGAGGAATGGATGACACATAAGAAGGTTAAGGTGGTGTATATGAAGGCACATAAGTTTTGTGAGGTTGGACCTATTGGGTGAATATTTTGTCACCAGCTAACTGATGAGAAAAATAGGTCTCTTCAACCACATCATAGGGAGATTGGTCAGCCAAATGTGTAGGTTTACCACATCAAAGGGGGACAAATCTCTCCTCTCATCAAGGGGAGGTTCCCTATAAATATGAGGAGCTATATACTATAAATATGTACAAAAAATAACACTCAGGGGTAGGATTACACCATCCATCTCTCTTTTTTCAAAGATGATGTTCACAAACAAAGGAGAAAATCTTGGTGAAAACACTAAAGGCACTTCTCTTCTTTCAGAAGTGATCTTGTAGGAAATAGCAGGAGTTCTTTTAGGTAGTGACAAGTAACTGGTAACAAAGGGTGTAGTAACTAGCAGACTGAGATGTAGCACAAAGTCTCCACCTCGACTACCCAAGAGTGAAATACAAAGGACAATGAGGGCACAAAGTCATTTCAAGGTCTTTTACACAAAAATAGAAAATAGACAAGCACACTAAAGACAATTTTTAGGGCATAAAGTCTCTCCACAGTTGGCTTCAGGACACCTTCCTGATTACTTCCACTAGTTCTACTTATTTCTTTAAAATGGACAAGAACACATTCAGAAAATAGACATAAAAACAATCTCCTAAAATGACACAAGCTATAACAGCACAAAGTCTAAAAGTAACTTGCTTTCTCATTCAAATAAAGAAATATGATGAACAATCTGAGCTCAAAATCTTAGTAATCACCTCTCAATTTTGGTAGAGTTTTACTTCTATAATGGAAAAGTTTCCTTTGCATAAAGTAAGAGAATACAATATATAGTAGCCAAGAAAGGCTTGGTGCTTTGTTCCATGGAATGGCCCATGTTGCATTCAATGCCTTGAATGAATTTTTAGTTTAGTCAAAGAGCCATGCTAAAATAAGGTAGCTACCTTAACTATGGCATGTCAATTCATCTCAAATGTCTTCTCCTAGGCCTGGGTCATCTAGTCTATCACCTGATATCTGTGTAGCTATCTACTTCACCTTTACTCTAAGGGAGACAAATAGACTATGCCTTCAATGTTTACAAGATCAAATATCTACTTGGTGGACTATTTCACCTACCAAAAATAACTCTTGCAGATATTTCTGCTCTTTCCCTCTTTGTCTCTTCTTGGTTTTGTCTTTTCCTAGAACTAGAGCTCTCGGGGCTATCTTCTAAGCTTTGTTGGCTCTTTTGAATCTTCTCTCAGTAGTTCTTCATTTTGGTGTTAAGGCCTTTGAATGCATTCATGTCTGTACTCAAGCTTTTAAAGATCAATGGTTATTTCATTACCATGAAGTTAACATTCACACACCTATCAGGACTTGGAAAGCTAATGGCTAGGTTATTTCCCTAAATTTGATAGCTGTGGGGACATCATCAGATGTCTAGATCCCAACAGCTAGTTCATGGTTCTTAATCTTGATGTCTTTGGGGCTGTCACCCTCAACAATTCCTTTGGCTTTCTTGTTTGATCCTTCTTGAAGGGGAGGAATCCCTTCAGGGTCTTGAAAAGGGACCATTTTTTGGTCCATAAGAGCCCCCCATAAGGGTACCTACCCTTTGGGGTTCTTTAAGTGGCCTTCGGGTTGTCTTCGGGGTCCTTCGGCTTCAATTCATTTAGTCAAAATGTTTGAAGGAATTCCTTCAGACATTTTGTCCAAAGGAAATGTTCCATTACCTTAGCCATTTTTGCCACAAAAAATCTTTCCAAAGGAATTCCTTTGCTCCATTTGGCCTTTAAAATGGTCCATTTTGCTCATCACATGCCCTCCACAAGGGCTGTTTAATCTTGGTTCATTTCCTTTCACAAGGGCACTTAGTCTCTTCTCTTTGGGGCACTCCTTTAAATCAGCTAATTAAACTGACTGATTAAACCAACTTTGGTTCAATGGTTCAATAGTTTAATGTTGTGTTCACTTGATCACTTGAACCAACCGCATTGAACCAACCACTTATTGAACCCCTTTGAAATTTGAACCATTTTGGTTCAAGGTTCAATGGTTCAATGGTTCAAGCCTTCTATGTTTTCGTTAAGTCTTTTGAAGTCATCAAACATTGTGGTGGTTAAACTTTTTGAATCTTTGTTGAAGTGCTTAACTCTTTAAGCTCACTGATATGGTTAAACCTTTGAACCTGTTGAACCCATTAAACCCATTGAACCAATTTGGTTCAAGGTTCAATGGTTTAATGGTTCAATCCTTCGTTTGAAGCTTGCTGATGAACATTTTTGGTTGAACCAAGGTGTTGAACCAAGCTTGAAAATGCCAAAGTGTTGAGAGATTATTTATTTTCCTATAGAGTCCATAAAAATGAACCTATGGAGTCCGTAGAAATGAACCTACAGAGTCCATAGAAATGAACCTGCGGAGTTCATAGAAATGAGTCCATAGAACTAAGAAACCAACCTGTAGAGTTTGTAGCTTTATCTAAGTCTCCCAAGCTTTGAAAGAGTCCATAGAATCTAGCCTATGGAGTCCATAGAAATGAGTCCATAGAACCCAACCTACAGAGTCTGTAGTTTCAAGCCTACAGAGTCCATAGAAATCTAAAAAAGCTTGAAAAATGGAGAATTTGAATACTCAAAACAATTTTTGAGAAGGGGAGAAAGAATTTTGGTGTAGGACCAAAATAGTTCATATGTTGTCCCTAAAAATGAGTGACAAATTTTGGGAATAATCACTGCTCTAGTTGGGGAACTTCCTTCAGTTGAAAACTTGAAACAATTGAGGGGAGTAGAAACTAGAATCTCCAGTGCCTTCAAGTATGCCATTGGGCTATGGAGTCATGCTATCCAAACAATAAAGGTGCCAAAAATGAAAATGAAAAGCAAAAAATAGAACTAAACACTATACAAATATACATATGTATAGATGATCTTATCTGATACTTCAAGAATTGAAGTGCTTTAGATGCTGCCCATTATGAGACAATGAAAATGGCATTACATCTTGATAAACTAGAAAGAAACCATTTTGTCCCCAAAATTGGTGATGGGTGAATAGAACTCTCCACCAAGAATCACATTTTCTATGCACTCCTTTTGGTTCTCTCTTCTTGCCCCATGGCAAGACGTGGTCTCAAATCTGAAAACCATAAATCCTTGCTCTCTTGGTGAAGAGTTCCTTTCCCTAACTTTAGTGGTCAGTAGTATGGTCCACTACCATAGCTCATTATTCTTCTAGTTTAGTCCAACACATGATTTGATTTTTAGCATCAAACACCTGGCAAACCATCAATTCAACATCTCTTTTGGTGTGAAGGAGTTTGACACCTTTGTCTTGAGCAACCTTCAATTCGAGTAGCAACGATTTGTACTCAGTGGTGTTGTTGGTGTTACTAGACTATAACTTGTATGAAGAAGGAAAAATATCTCTTTAATGAGATATCACCCCAATCTCAGCTCCAACATTGGTATAATAATTGATGCAATCAGATCCTAAGATCCAAACATCATCAAAAACTAATCTTCTATAAGATTTTTTTCATTAGAGATGGAAGATCCTTTTTCATCTATATTGTGCCCTACTAATTCTTCTAATGTATTATTTGAATTAATTTTTGGATCACCACCTATAAGACTTTCATCTGTAGAAACATGAACATCCTCTGTGATTAAGAAGTAATTTCCCCTGCCTGAAGACTCAGACAAAATTTGAGCTTCAGGCACTAATGTTTTAGTGACAACGTATTTTACTTCCTTCTCAGGGAGAAATATCTACATGATGCCTTTCACATGGATCCTTGATTTAGATAGGTCCATACTCAATTTTTCACCAACATCCTTAAAGAAATTTTGTCCAAGTAGAATGCCATAAGAGGCTGGGATGTCTGCCACCAGAACAGTCATCTTGATTCTCTTGTCTAGGAATGCAGAAAATGCAAATTGGGCATCTTTGATTTGTCACAATAGTGGAACTTGTTTGTTCTCCATGGAGAAACATCTCCCAAATGTCTTGGTCAGTGTGAGACCAAGATATTCTACCACTTTGGCAGGCATGACATTGTCTGAAGCTCCAGAATCAATGATGTAGTTATTCAGCTTGTGACCATTTATCAATAGGGAAACATAGAAAGGCTCTATTTTCCCAGGGGAAATAGGAGGAGTAATGACAAGGTTGTTTGGGATGGACATATTCCTTGGTGGATGATGATTTACCTTCTTACCATCTTGTCTTGTAAGGATAGCTTTATTCTTCACATACTCAACCAACCTATCCAACTGCTCAGAGTTGGATTGCAAATATTCAAACTCAGTCATTTGAATTTTGGTCTTATTAGTATGGTCGATTATGTCAAATGATTGGAATGGAATAGGAATAGAGGAAGGGAGTTCATCCTTCTAGTTTTTAGGGGGGAGGACTGATCTATGAAGTTGAAGTTGAAGGTATAAAAATGTTTGGGGTATTTACTTTTCTTTCAATCATTGGGTCCTTTGGCTAGAAAGGCAGAGTGGTTCCCCACTTAGCAATTGAAATTGTTGGTTGAGGTCACTCCTTTGTATTCTCTTTATTAGCTTACTAGGCTGACTGATTCTTAGACTAGGTGAACATAGCATATGATCCCTAACTGCTTCACCTTCACTTCTGGGTTCATCCTAGTAATTCAAGAAACTAATGTTGTAGCCTCCAACTGATTCATCTTGATCTACTACAAAGAGATCAATGCCATTTTATTGATCAAACTCAAGTTGGAAAGATAAATCATGTTCTATTTCTAGATATCCAACTACTGAATTAGTTAGAGGCACTTCAAGGGTGAGGTTCCTCTATGGGGGAGGAAGATGATTTGGCTACCCTTGATGCCTGGCAGCATTGCCTTGGTATACCTGATTGGGGAATGTCCTCCTTGGTACATCTCTGTATGGAGTAGAAGACATACCTTGTGCCATTTGCTTTTTCAAGGCTAACAATTCATTTGCCAACTTTTTCACCATTTGATCAGTGGTTCTTGTAGATGGATACTCAAAAGATGAAGAGGATTTACCTCTATTTAGATCTCTCCTATCTTTCCTACCAAGATAAGGTCATCTTCCACCTCAGTGGCCAAATCCTGAGCAACAACAAGGTCTATATGGCCAACACATCTCAGCAAAAAACTCACTTCAAGTAGTTGTGAGTTTATGAAGAAGCATTTGAGATTTTTAGGTGTTGGCTGAGCAATTACAGGAATTCTATTCCTTAGCTTGTCAAACTTTGCTATGAAATCCCTCATAGGCTCATGAGGCTCCTTCTTTATCTATGTCAGCTAGGCTAGTAAGGCATGTACATCTTCTGTAGGCTTGAACGTAGCTTCAAATTTGGCTTTGAGTGTGTCCTAGTTAGTCACTGATTAATCTTACAAATGGTAGAACTAGTCTATAACAACACCTTGTAGTGTTTCCATGAAAATCCTAACTACCATGTCCTCAAATTCCACTCTTATCACACCATAGGCAATGTTGAAAGCTACAATGTGTTCATCAGGATGAACTCTCCCATCACTAAAGAATTTGGGGAAATTCTTCCTTGAACTGTGTGGAATCTCATGTAGAGGTGGAGTAAGATTGAGTGGGCCAAAAGAGTTACCCCAGGGACCTTGAACTTCCATGATTTAATTATGGAAAAGGGGGATAACAAATCTAGGTGGAATATGTATAGGCAAAGCTCAGGTAATAGCAAAAAAAGAAGCTCTGCCTTATGTTGGTGACTTGGTACGAGTAGGAGGAACACTCCTAGATCATTAAACTTGAAGTTGGGGAAGGAACAAGTCAAAATTGCCTTGCTACACCAACTCAAAAATAGGGTCAACAACACCTTGGGCTCTCTAGTTTTTGGTATAACGTGGAGTTGCCAGATTGTAGAATAAAAATGGATAAGGATAGGGACTACTTCAATCTAAAACTTGAGGCTTCAGACTACAAGTAATATCCCAGTTGGTGTGGAGGTCAAAGAAGATGGTATGGCTATAATGATAATGGGTAAGACACAAACCAAAGTCGCCAGAGTATATAATGGATAAGGTTAGGGACTACACGTCATTCCCTATCAGAGTCACCAAAAATTGTTGGGTGAATATTTTGTCACTAGCTAACTGATGAGCAAAATAGGTCTCTTCAACCACAACATAGGGAGATTGGTTAGCCAAATGTGCAGGTTTACCACATCAAAGGGGGACAAATCTCTCCTCTCATCAAGGGGAGGTTCCTTATAAATATGAGGAGTTATATACTATAAACATATGCAGAAAATAACACTCAAGGGTAGGATTACACCATCCATCTCTCTTTTTTCAGAGATGATGTTCAAAAACAAAGGAGAAAATCTTGGTGAAAACACTGAAGGCACTTCTCTTCTTTCAAAAGTGATCTTGTAAGAAATAACAAGAGATCTTTCAGGTAGTGACAAGTAACTGGTAACAAAGGTCGTAGTAACTAGTAGACTGAGATGTAGCACAAATTCTCCACATCGACTGCCCAAGAGTGAAATACAAAAGACAATGAGGGCACAAAGTCATCCCAAGGTCCTTTACATAGAAATAGAAAATAGACAAACACACTAAAGACAATTGTGGGGGCACAAAGTCTCTTCACAGTTGGCTTCAAGAAACCTTCCTGATTACTTCCACTAGTTATACTTATTTATTTAAAATGGACAAGAACACATTTAGGAAATAGACATAAGAATAATCTCCTAAAATGACACAAGCTATAATAGCACAAAGTCTAAAAGTAACTTGCTTTCTCATTCAAACAAAGAAATATGATGAATAATTTGAGCTCAAAGTCTCAGTAATCACCTCTCAATTTTGGAAAATTTTCACTTCTATAATGGAAAAGTCTCCTTTACATAAAGTAAGAGAATACAATATATAGCATCTAAGGAAGGCCTGGCACTTTGTTCTATGGAATGGCCCATGTTGCATTCAATGCCTTGAATGCATTTTTAGTTTAGTCAAAGAGCCATGTTGGAACAGGGTGGCTACCTTAACTGTGGCATGTCAATTCATCTCAAATGTCTTCTCCTAAGCCTAGGTCATTTGGTCTGTTACCTAATATCTGTGTAGCTATCAACTTCACCTTTACTCCAAGGGAGACAAATAGGCTATACCTTTAATGTTTGCAAGCTCAAATATCTACTTGGTGGATTGTTCCACCTACCAAAAATAACTCCTATAGATATTTCTAGTCTTTCCCTCTTTGTCTCTTCTTGGTTTTGTCATTTCCTAAAATTGGAGCTCTTAGGGCTATCTTCCCAGCTTTCCTGGCTCTTTCAGCTTTTCTCTCAACAGTTCTTCCTTTTGGCATTAAGGCCTTTGAATGCATTTGGGTCTGCACTCAAGCTTTTAAAGATCAATGGTTATTTCATTGCTATCAACTTGACATTCATGCTCCTATCACCACTTGGAAAGCCAACAGATAAGTTTTTGCCTTGAATTTGATGGTTGTGGGGACATCATCAGACGTCTGGATCACAACGACTAGTTCATGGTGCTTAATCTTGTCGTCTTCGGGCCCGTCACCCTCCTTGATAATTCCTTCAAATTTTTTGTTTGATCCTTCTCAAAGGGGAGGAATCCTTTTGGGGTCTTGAAAAAGGCCCATTTTTTGGTCGATGAGAGCCCCCCACAAGGGTACCTACCCTTTGACATTCTTTGGGTGGCCTTCGGGTGGTCTTCAAGGTCTTTCAGCTTCAATTCCTTCATAAAAATGTCTGAAGGAAATGTTCCATTGCCTTAGCTATTTCTACCACAAAAAATCTTTCTAAAGGAATTCCTTTGCTCCATTTGACCTTTGAAATGGTCCATTTTGCTCATCGCCTACCCTCTGTAAGGGCTATTCGATCTTGGTTCACTGGCTTCTGCAAGGGCACTTGGTCTCTTCACTTTAGGGCACTCCTTTGAACTAGCTGATTGAACTAATTTATTGAACCAACTTTGGTTCAATAGTTTAATGGGTCAATCTTGTGTTCACTTGACCACTTGAACCAACCGCGTTGAACCAACTGCTTATTGAACCTTTGAACCATTAAACCCATTAAACTTTGAACCAATTTGGTTCAAGGGTCAATAGTTCAATGGTTCAAGCCTTATATGTTTTCACTAAGTCTTTTGAAGCTGTTGAACATTGAAGAGGTTAAACTTTTTGAATCTTTGCCAAAGTGCTTAACTCTTTACGCTCGCCAATATGGTTGAACCTTTGAACCTGTTAAACCCATTGAACCCGTTAAACCAATTTGGTTCAAGGTATAATGGTTCAATGGTTTAATGGTTTAATCCTTCCTTTGAAGCTTGCTGATGAACATTTTTGGTTAAACCAAGGCATTGAACCGAGCTTGAAAATGCCTAAGTGTTGAGAGCTTGTTTCTTTTCCTGCAGAGTCCATAGAAACAAACTTGCAGAGTCCATAAAAATGAACCTGTAGAGTCTATAGAAATGAACCTATGGAGTTTGTAGAAATGAGTCCATAGAACCCAACCTACAGAGTCTATAGAAATTTGAAAAATATTGAAAAATGGAGAATTTGAATACTCAAAACAAATTTTGAGAAGGGAAGAAATAATTTTGGCGTGCAGGACCAACATAGTTCATATGTTGTCCCCAAAAATGAGTGACATATTTTGGGAACAATAAGACCTACTATTCCTTAAGGCCTTTTAGCTTTTCTTCAATGCTTTAAATGTAATTTCCTAGATCCATCATCTCACCTAAGATATTTTTACAATTTTCTCTCTCAACAGGTACCCTTTCTTCTTTTATTTACTATAATGACTCTCTCACATGATGAATCAGGTGAGTAGGGCCATTTTGGCCATAATATTTTTGTGAGAAAAATTATAGTGCATATTTGTCAAGGTTTATTAAATTTCACCTAAGTGTTGACATATATGGATCATGATAGGGTTGATGAGGAATAGTGTTTAGATGGGCTTGTTGTTCATATGGGGGATTAGGGAAATATTATTGTATATGTGATTGACATTGGTCCTGATATTTTTAATGAGGATCATGGGGAAGATTTGATCCATCACCTTGATAATAAGTATCATGAAAAAGTTGTTAAGGCTCCTCATAGCTTTGACAAAGATATTGGTAGGGTTGATTAGGTTCATATGGATCATGAGGATCATATTGGGATTGCTGGTAAGGAGGTAGATAATAGGAATATTCACCATAGTTATCCATATTAACTTCATATGTCAAATGAGATGTAAGAAGTAACAAAATTTTTGAATGAGACATACTTGGTCTGCTCATAACTAGAACTTTGATTCAAATTCACCATTGGTGCAAACTTGATTACTTCCAAAAGCTGATTAGATGAAAGACACACCAAGATCTTTCAACTCTTTTGGACCTTTTTCCCACCAAGTGTGACAAAACTATTGTAGGTATATATTTTATCTGAGCTATAGGTAGGAGTGTTCAAGTCCTACTTCCAAATTTATCTTAACATAGAATTGACCTAAGGCTATGGGTATCCTATAATGGGGTCAGACCTTTAGGATTTTTAACAAGGTTAGATCCTCTGATGCATAGTTTTAGCTCATTCCCACTACTAAAACCTATTAATGACCAGGGAAAATAGGGAGAGAGAAAAACATGAAAGGAAACCTAAGATATAAATGATGATGTAGCTAAATTATGGTTTATCCACTCTGCTTGACTCTTAAACACTAATGAAACAAGTAAAATACTAGATCTAGGGTTTCAAATATCTATCATAAATCAATATTTCAAGAAGAGGTTCACCAAATGATCAAGAGCTAAGGGAAATGATGGAGAGGTCTAATTCAAGACACTAACTAGTCATAATATTCACATGTGGGATTTAATCAAAATATGTAGAAAACTAAACATGACCTACATAACATGTTGAACTAGTAACGAGGTGAGATCATTACTTATCAAGGGAAATATTTCTACCACATATGGAAATTTGACATGTAAACATTATACCAAAGTAATTAAATCTAAAAAATAGTCTTATATTCATATCAAGAGGTTATAATATCCATCTTGGTAGAGTTTAGTCATGCCCAAGAGAGGGAGTAGAGAATTATAGAAAATATCCATTTTTTGGCTCAAAAGCCTCTATATATAGCATAAGGGAGAGAGAAAGATAGGAACATGTGTAGGAGAGTGGAGAAAGGGTCCAAATCAACAAGAAATGTGGTGTCAATTCATTTATTCTTTTTACATGCATACCTTACTCTAATTAGAGTTGATCCTTATCAACAAGATTAACTTCTTTTGCTTCCATAATCTACGGGCTCCTCTCATTTATTGAGAGATTCACTAGAGGATACGAGTTTGTTTAGCATGATGACAAGGTCTATTTGAATGAAGGCAATGCCCCTAACTACCTTTCCAAATACCAACTCACCACCTTGGGACCCTAAGCCCACTTGACCTATTCATGAGGATCAAATCTTCAAATCTTAAAACTAACAATCATACCATGCCTTAAGTGGTGAAGTACCTACTTTGTCAAGGATGGAGCCATGTTGATAAATGAGAACCTTTGCATTAATCACCCATATCTACACCATGATCATATGTCCACTATGGATGGAAAACTAATATAAGATTCTTGGTTTTCCTATAGTCTTTATATTAATATAGATCTATAGACTATATAGCCCCGTTCTAGACTCCCATTAGGTCTAAAAAAAGACCCATTTAGTCTTTGCAAGAACCAAAAGATCATGTATACATGTATCCTTCTTTAAAAGATGGTGAAAATAATCACAAAAATGAACCTTGCACACTATAACTCATTAAACCAAAAGTCAATATTAGGCTCTAATGGCATCTTTTATGTTTTTTTATATCTTAATGCATCAGGTTATCCCCTTAATGGCATTGGATAAAACTTCAATGGTGATAGGTGATCTTGAAAAACCTATTTAATTCCATCAAAAATGGCTTCTCAACTTTCATAAAAAATTTTAGGCTCATCTTTGTTCTAATTGGTTATCAATATCTGACTTAGCTTGTTGACATATTGGCTTTGCTCACACCATTGATCTTGATTTGTATGATCAAGTGCCAACCATCGATCTTACCCTTTGATTGTCAACTCTATCTAATCTTACACCATGTAACAACCTTGCATTTGATTTTAAGATCATACTATTAGTATATCATATCACATGCTTATGCCACATGTCAATCTTTCAAGATACTTAACTATTTGAATCATCTCACACCATTGGATCAAGATGTACAATTGAGTAAGGACTGTTAGATCTACTGGAACTCAATCTTTGAAAACCAAAGGCTATTTTACAATCTTAAAATTGACATCTGTGCTCCTGTTAAATGATATTCATGTGACCATCATTGATGTTTATGTGACCATCAAATTTAAGATTAAAAGGATTTGTTTTGCTTGAGCTTAAACTTGACATTAACATGAACATATTATGTTGTAGGTCCATTTTTAGAGGCTTATAACTTGAGCGAAAAATCTCGCATGGGCATGAAAATTTTAGAACATGATCCTTGCATGTAGAACTATAATTGTACATGATCCACTAGCTCATGAGGTATTTATAATAACATTTATAAAATGTGCAAGTATGTTAGTCCGTTCATGCCTGAAAGACATCTTGGTGATGGTCTAGTCCTTAAACTTTCACAATTCATTATTTGATCAATACTTCAAGGTTATGATGGATTATTAAGTTTTGTGTAACCTGGTCCATAATTTTGAATGCTTATAACATATGATAACCTACTTAGATCCTCTCCACTTTGCATGTCTAGTCTCATTTCTAAGCCTTTGATCCACTATTTCATCAAACCATGCAAGAGTTTCATATGTGGGCCAAAAATGGCTAACATGTCGAATAGGAAAGCTTTTGTTAACTTGAGTGCTTCTCTAATGATATTTTGGTTTGATTATTAGGTTTCACAGGTGTTGAATGAATGAGGGTTGATATTGTATTTATACCAATGTGATCATCATATAACTCATATTAAAGTACTTAGGCTGACCATCGTAATACATTTCATTTGTAAATTGGATGACTTTAGGGCATTAGACACCCATGTCAAGTCAAAAAAATAACATTAATGTTATTATGTGAGCCAAACATTAGTGTCCAGGGAGAAGGAGAGTGGAATCATGTTTAGAACTTGTAGAGCTATAATATAAGTACATTTTAAGCATTCTAGGCAAGATGTGATGTCTGTGTCTTCAATATAATACTAGTTAAACTAAGAGATAGGACAAGGGGCACAAGATAAAGAAAATGCAATGATTATAAAAGCAAGTCATGTGTAGAACTAAGAGGAATAGCCAAGGTCATGATTTTTCTAAGTGTATAATTATGAGGTGATACATAATCACATAATATCATCTATAATTTCAAATAATAATATACAGGTCCATGTGACCTTAAATAACCATGATACCATTTTCATGCCAACTTGTTATCTTCTACTCATTTGTAACTAGAATGTTCACACATCCAAGCTTAGTTTATTTTAGAACTTCATTTTTCCCCTCATCAACTAACATATTATTGCTTTATTAATAAACATAAGATAAATATAAAATACACAAATATTACACAAGATAAATAATCGACTGCATAAAACATAGAGATCAAAATGCAAGATGGGGTCTAAACATAAGATTCAATTAAATAGGTAGTAGGGTACTAAATTTGGATCTCATTTATACTCTATCTCTCTCTCTCTCTCTCTCACACACACACACACACACACACACACACACACACACACACACACACACACACACTTGTATACCTTATGCAAAATGTTGGATGATATATTTATCTTTCCAACTTAGCTGATACATAGGCAACACTTGTAGTCATACCAAATAACATTATTAGTACCTATAAAATATATTTTATAATAAATAAATTATAATAACTAAATTTTGATAAAAAAAATATGTATGAAATAATATAATGGAAATGAAAAACTAACACAATTGTACCACAATCATTAATACATTAAAAGAATGCTCAAATAATATTAATTATAATAATGTCAGGTATGGGTGGTCATGAAAATAACCTATGGAATTCCTCATAATCTTATAAAGTGGTACTACCTTTAGAATATTCATCTCACTATAACTCACATGAGTTACTTCTCTATTATGAAAGATCAAATTTTGTGTCTTAAGTATTCTAAGATGCTCTATTGTTACCACTCCTAAATCCTGAACATGTAAATAATTCCAATCAAATAGATGTGAAGGATCAACTACATATATATTTAAATAATATACATGAAAAATATTATTAATATTGACAATTATGGTGGTAAAACAAGTTTGTATGCAACAAGTTTAATCACTTACATAACCTTGAAAGGTCATACATTATTGGGTCCTAATTTGGTAGATTTTCCAAATTTGATTGAGCTATTTTGGGGTTTGATACTAAAAAAAACTATCTCCAATTGAGAAATATCTTACTATCATTTTTATATTGACATAGATTTTCTTCTTTTCATTAGATTCAACCAACCCTTTTCAAATTAACCTTACATATCTTCCTTTTAGCAAGACTTTTTAGGCCCAAAAAGTATTATCTTCTAATTTATAATAGATAATATGAGTTATACATTTTCTATCATATAAGGCCTCAAATGATGCCATTTTCAATGCTAAATAGAAATAATTATTATATGTAAACTTAATTAGTGGAGGAAATTCTTCTAATTTGTCTTGTTGGTCCATGCAATACATCCTCAAAGGATCTTATACAATCTAGTTTAATCTTTCTATTTACCCAAAAAATTTAAGATTATTGGTTATATTGAAGCTAATTTGTGTTCCTAAGGTTGCATGAAGGGCTTTCCATAATATATAGGTCATACAAGGGTCTCTATTAGAAATAATTTTCTTTGGAATTTTGTGCAACCTATAAATCTCATGCACAATTTTTTTTTTTCAAAACCAGTGTATCATTTGTTAAATTTCCTAATATAAAATATGCCACGTTAGTTAGTTTGTCAACTACTACCAAAATCATATATTGCCTATTTTTAGACATGGATAAACAAATTTAATATTGATGACTTGTCACTTCCATTTTTGAATGTCATGAGAGTACAACAATTTTTTTGGATGAACATGTTCTTATTTGACTCATTAAGATTAAATATATCTAGACATAAAATTAGCTACATATTTATTGTTTTCTTTACAAAAATATAATAGTCTCAACTTTACCATTAGCTTGGTCACTCAAGGAATATTATAATATGGTGAATTATGTAGTTCATTAAGCATTGCAACTCTCAAATTCTCTTTGTCTGTAAATACATTCTTTGTTTGAACCTCAAGAGTCTATTTTTCTCGAATTAGAATCCTTCATATCTATGATCTTAAGGGTTTTATTTCATATATTTCTTAACCTATTCATAGAATTCACCTCTTAGGGATAATCTCAAAACCTGATCACAAAAATTAGTTATGATAATATCCATAGTTGTTATGTACCTTTTATAGCTAAGAGCATCTTAAAATCTATTCTATTCATCATTTATGTAGACTATATCAATGCCATAGTTTGATAAAAACTCAAGCCATCATCTTTTTTGAACATTCAAATTTAGTTATATGAAGATATACTTGAGACATATATTATTAGCCTTGATATCACAAGGTTTACCAATAGGCAATGCCTTCAAGCTTGTAATGAATGAACTATGACAACCAATTCCAAATCATCTGTATCATTGTTTCTTCAGGCTTTAGTTTTATTGATTCATAAGCTACTATGAAGACTTATTAAAATAATACTCCAACCAAACCATCATTAACATAATTTGATACCAAAAAAAATGGCCATTCAGATATGGAACACACAACACTAAGGCATATATAAGCCTCTTTTTAAAGATTTGGTAGGATTATTCACATTTTTCATGCTATAAGAACTATTATTATTTCCATTGAAAATAAGTTAAGGGTTATCTATCTTGGATAAATTGGGCACACACTTCCTATACGACCCTACTAATCCCATGAAACTAAAAACCTCATGAACCTTTTTAGGCATCGACCATTCTAGAATGAATTTTATGGTTGCTAGATCCATGGTATCCCTTTGACTAAAATGATATGCCCCAATATTATGCCTTATTTTGTAAGAAAAAATGCTTTGAATTTTTTTTTAGATCTTATGATTTCATAAACATTTCAATACTAAACATAAATGTCATAAGTTATCTTCTTCGATATTGGAGTATATCAAAATATCATCTAAGAAGATAAGCATAAACTAATATAGGTAATATCTAAGCACATTGTGTATACACATAATATTTCAAAAATTTATCAAATACTAGTGCTTTATATCTTAAATGAACTTGTAAATTCTAAATATCTTTGAGTGCATGCCCTAAGGGGTGGGAATACCATTGGTGCTTTGCAATATTGTTGTCCCTTTTTTCCACTTGTTGCCTATGTACTTGTCTCGTAAAAACCATTCCCCTAAGCTTTGCCTCCTATTTTGCACCATCCTCTAGTGATTTACATATTAATTATCCATTTCCTTAACCTAAACCCCTTTTTGGTAATTTACACAACTATGTTAGCCACATAAAATTTGTATTTTTTTTTACAAAGCTTACTAGGAACTAGGTTGGCCATGACCAACATAGTTCATTACCTAGTTAGTTTTTTGTGAATTTTAATATTAGGTTGATCGGGTCAACCTCATCATCCTAAAATTTAAAAAAAAAATTAGGGTTAGATATACCTATATAAACAAATTCATTTATCCATTTCTAAATGAAAAGAAAAAGTAAGATATATTGTGCATCTGCTTATCCACCATTCTACTTGAGTAACAAGCTTAGGGTTTCATACTTTTTTTGAAGATATAGATATTGTCTTATGGATAATTATTTTGGATGAATTGATAAATTATGTATCCTAGAGATCATTCATATCAAAACAACTTCTTAAAAATAACCTTGGCTAAGAGAGAGATTGAGGCTTGGTAGGTTCATATTCAAAGGTAAATATTCCTAACTTTGTTCATCCTTTATATGAGTATATATATATGCATTTGCACTTCTATTTCATGCATTAAGATTCCATATACATTCACATGAGAATATGTCTTCTATACATGTTTAATTTTGGTGTTTATTACCCACCCCTCACATTATGCCAAAAGATTTGGTGAGCACTAGATTAGATTTTTCTTTACTTGTTATAAGTTTAGTGAATATGAAAACATAGGACCTAGTTAGAGTTATTTCATAATTTTATATGACTGGAGGCTTTGGAACCCTCCCAAGTGATATTATTATGGTAAGAGATCCCTTGGATAGGTCTAGTGGATATATATTGGTCATGAACCTGATCATCTAATATATCCCCAATAAGAAGTGTAAGTAAGATCTATCTTCTTCAAGTTAGGATTGATTTTTAGACTTGTTGTAATTCTCATTACATACATTCTGGTGAACATAATGTGAATATAACCCTTTAAAGTTTTATTTCATGCCTTAATTTATATCATTTTATTAGTTTTCTATATTTGTGATACTATGTTAGCCAAGCTGGTAGATTTTTAATCTATGTGCATAGGTTTAACACATAGTCATATCAAAATAACTCTATTTTTTCCATGCAGGTCTTCATTAGATATAAGTTACTAGATTAGATATGTCAACATAGTAATATTCTATAGTATTAGATAAAAAACTAAGTCAGACAGGTTAACTTAGTCTTTCAGTCAACATCCAAATCAATAAGCTAAGTAGGACAAGTTGACTTAGTGTTTTATTCAGCATTTAGATCAACAATCTAAGTTAGATAGGTCAACTTAGTCTTCCAGTCAGCATCCAAAATAGCAAATTAAGTTGGGTAGGTTGACTTAGTCTTTTAGTTACTATCCAAAACAAAAAATTAAGTTAGGTAGGTTGACTTAGTCTTTTAGTTAGAATCTAGACTAATAAAATAAGCTAGATAGGTCGACTTAATCATCTTATTTTTGTTTTAGTACACAGGGTTTTACAAAACTTGGTTAAACCAATTGAGTTAGTTTGTATAACTTAAAAGCAACATTCAAGGCATTTCAGTATAAAATTTGCAATCATCATCTTCTAACCCACCAAGGTTCATCTTTTAGTGTCTCTATTAATTTACTACTTCATTATAGTTTTATTTTGTGCAAGTTTGTAATCTTTAAAACTACATTAACAAACTAAGTTGACCTAGTCAACTTAGTTCTCTAGTTTATCTTCTGTCTAAAAGACTAAGTCAACCAATCAAATTTGTTTTTAAATACTTTTGATTTCATAAAACAATAGTAACACAGTCGATTCTATTTTGTATTATTTGCATATAGTTTCATCTAAACTAACTCTGTACCATTCTTGATTTGGGAATTAACAATTATTTGCTAGTAATTAATTCACACTTTCACTTTCAATTGTTTGCATGCGTAGAGTAGCTCACATAGTTTAATTAGGTGGTTTTTCAAATTACCATTTAGCTAAACTATTTTTATCTTTTTTTCACACACTACCAAATCATATAATATTCAAAATGCATTTAACATTTATCTTCCTAAGGCCTACCTACTTAGATTTCATCACTAAGGGGGAAGCTGACTTGGTTTTCTAGTCAAGTATAAACATGTGGTTAATGGTATATATTGGTAAAGGACCTGACACTGTTATCATTATGAGATAATAAAGTGAGGGGGTAGGCCCCAATACTAAGCCAATACCATTGCCAACATAGATCCCTTTCAACCTAAATGTCCTATAACCATCCATAGATTGCTTTCTAGTTTTCTATTTTCAACCAACTTTCCTAACACACTTAAAATAACACTTTATAATAATTTAAAAACACTCAAGATGACCACTTAGTTATCATTTACTTTTTAGTTGACTGCTTACTTTATAATCATCGTGTGTTGTATTACAAAAACTTACATTGGGAAACATTGGTGTAAGGTTTTGTGTTGTGTACCCCAATAGGACAATTCTCATTTATCTAATTACTTATGTGTGCTTGTATTTATTGATTCAATTACATTGCAATTTTTCCCTACTTTTAGCACACTATCATTCTATTCAACACAACCTATTATAGACTATGTTTTACCTTATCTATAGTACTAAATAGACTTGGTTAACCCTGTACTCTTTTATACCAATCACTTTGCAATACTAAGTTAACCTAGATGACCCTATACTCTTTTATACTTGTTAGGTTATAGTACTAAGTCAACTTGATTGAACTTGTATCCTTATCAAACTAAGTTTTCCACTATTTATGATACTAATCAATTTGGTAAAATTTATATCCCTTTTTGCCAATCAAGATATAGTACTAAGTCGACCCAATCATCTTATATCCTTCTTAGCTTAATTTCAAACTCTATATCTAGTACTAAGTTGACCTAGTTCTATGTTCAATTGATTATGTCTTCGATTTTTATTTATATGCAATTAGAAATGCATCACGTCAATAAACTATCCTATCTTAGAGAAGATAAAACATACCTACACTTCTTATTGGGAATACATTTCTTAAACAGGAACATGACCAATATGGGGATCTACTAGACCATTATTAAGGGATAAATTGTCACAATACACCATGTGAGGTAGGTTTCCAAAGCCTACAGTCTAACACAATCACACGACAACCCTAAAAGAGTCTTAATGTTTGATATTTCACTTATGTCTAATAACAAGAAAGTAAATCTAATCTAGTGAACAACAAAGCTTATGGCATAATAAAGGGGTTAGTAAAGAAATAAAAAACATGTATAAGAGAATCTCAATTAATCTAAGTATGAGTAAGACCCTATTACATGGAATATGAAGAGTAATATTATTCAAGATAACACTTATGCTACTTTTATCTACCAAAGAGAGGAGAATAAAGTTAGAATATACTTACTTGAATGTGAACCCATCAAGACTCAATCTCTCCCTTGGCCAAAGGGGATTTCCAAGAGGTTGTTTTTCTTTATAAGGATAACTAAGAAAGGCCAAATCATCTAAGACTTATCCATAATACTAGATTCTCCAAGTAGAAACCCTAAGCTAAAACTCCTCAAATAGAATGGTGGAAGAGTAGATTGTGAAGAAGCATGAGTAAATAATAACTCTTTATTGCATATTGAAATAATGATGAAATTATCTTATATTTATAGGTGGATATTTCCCTAAATCCTCTCAAAAATGTCAGATGTATAGGGTTAGCCATGGTCAACCTTGTATGTCTTTAGGGAGAATTCACTAGATCTGAGCTAGGTCAGTCGAAAGGCTAACAAACCCAAAAAGTGACAAATACTCCTAAACTATACAGGGTCAACCCTAGTCAACCTAATATAACCAATAGTCAAAAAGGGAATTAAGGTAAGAAAAGGAAGAGGAAAGGAGGAAAAAGATTGGAGGAGTGTGTAAGGGAGGAGTAATATCTTAGGGAATGGTTTTAAGATCTGGTTGGATTGGTAATAATTTTGAAATAAGGGACAATAATCCTTCAAATAACCAAAGGTTTTCCTACCCCTTTCTTGGTGCACCCCTTAGGGAATTCACTCAAAGAGATTGACTCTCGATGGGTTCCTAAAATATTTAAAGAGTTAATATTTGATAAAAGTTAAAAATAGTATATGTATATATATTTCCCACACGAAGCTCATCATGTGTCACTAAGGTTTAATAAGGGATGGTGCTTTGAGAAAGAACATATCAAACACAATGCTAATGTTAAAAAAAAGTTGCAGTATTTTAAAGCAAATATAACTAAAATTAAATAATTAAAAAGTAAATACAATGCATAGCTTGACTTACCTTTATTATGGGATGGTTATATGTTGTGTTATTATTTTTGATTGTGTGGGGTGTAGAGACTAATTTGATAAACTTAAGAATATAAAACTAAAGAGAAAAAACAAAAAAATGCAAGAAAAGCCAAGATAGTTGGTGCTATGAGGATGGGATGTACTTGGAAAATTTGGCAAGTTGGGGTGACAAGTGCTATGTTAGATCGAATGACCAAGTCAAAAATAAGAGTAAATTAGGTAACCAAAAGGATAAGGCTACTAAAGATTGAAAAACTCAAACAAGCTATCCTTAAGTAAGAAAGGAAAACTCACCAAGTCAAACCAAGGATAAATGTCAAATAAGATGGTAATAAAACATCAATGATAAAAGATAAAGACAAAATGGTAAAACAACATTGATGAGTGAGTAGTAACATTCCACATCTCACTCAAAAATGGAAAAAGGGTACAAACTCAGGTGTCCATAATAGAAAGATAGTAAAATTATGAAAAATGGTAAAAGGAAAGTAAAGAAAGTGTTTAAATGTAAAATCATAATGTAAATAAAGGTAATCCATAGTTACTCAAACATGTTGTTTTATTCTAAAGATAGATAAAACCAAAACAAAGTAGTCCTAGCATGTTTTTGAGAAGTGATGAAGAAGGAGTTAAAGAAGAAGGGAAAATATATTTGGAGTCACAATTTGTCTATTAAGGGGGGAATAAAATGGGTGGAGGGGAGAATGAAAGAAAAACCAAGTTAGAGGAACTTTTTATCGAAGTCAAGACACTCAAATTAGGTTGATCAAAATAAGAGGACTTTTAACGTTAAGGAATTTGAAGAACTTCTCTTAGCTACATAAGTCCTAGGTTAGAAAATGGAGTATATATATCATCCCATGAATGTTATATACATGAAAAGTAAAAATGGTCCTACCTTCCCTTAATGTGTTCCCCATTCCTCAGGACCCCTTATAGAGTTGTTGATCTACTATAAAGATTGGGTACTTATGTGAGAAAGTAGGTAGCACCATAGAGTTTTTTTCAAATTTCCATATTCCAATCTACTGGCCTACCACACTATAAAGGACCTCAACTCTATGTGAGGCCAACTGTGAAGTTTGATCTTTGATTAGAGATAGGAGTTGTGTTTTTAATCACATCTTTTAGTGTGAATTTGACTTTTAAGATTTGTATGTTACCTTTTAGATATCATTGCCTTTTCATTCAAATGATTTGGATTTTAACTTTCTTGATGATTTTTTTTATTTCTCTTCCATATGGATTTGGAAGATCAAACATGGGTGTTAAGAGAGATAACTTGAAAGAGCATGGGGTCTAAGAGTCTTATAAATCTAGGTGAAATAAAAGTGCTATCTTGACTTCAGCCTTGGTTTATACAATTTGGAGTGAAAGGAAAGGGGAAATCAAGAGGAATGACACATGGAACAATTTTAATTAATTCAAATCAAAAAAATGTGACAAAGGGAAAAAAGGGATACAATGACAGTAAAGTGTGATTCTTTATCATTAGAATGAGGGAAAGGGAGAAAACATGCTAACATAGATTGTTTTGTAGATTTTATATAACAAAAGAAACAAAAACTAAAGGTGAGAAAAAGGATCAAGAACATGAAAATGTGGTAATTTTATGAGGAGGGTTGGGTCCTATCCATGGTCTTACATTTCAAAATCATAAATAAAGAAAAGATAAAGCAAAGATGTGGTAGTTTTTTGAGGAACATTGGGTCATATCCATGGTCTTACAAAGCAACTCACAAAAGAAAAACCCAAGGGGTGCCAAATAAAATTGGAAATAAAAAAAAAATTGAGAAGAATAATTAAAATATGGTGGTTTTTTTAGGAATGTCAAGTCCTATCTATGATCTTATATTGCAACTCACAAAATAAAAATACAAGGGGTACAAAAAACAAGAGAAAATGCAAGAAGATAAAGAAAACTTGGTACATCAAGAAACCAAAAGACAAAAGGGAGGACTAACGGTTTTTGAAAAGAAGGAACTTGATGAAAAAGGATGGAATGCATGTTTAAGTAACCTAATTTTTTTTTTAGATATATGTAGATAGAAAGTATGACAAAAATAAAATGTTTAGGCAGAGTAATTATTAAGAAATTGTGCATTGGTGGGCTCTTTGAAAACATGTCCTTCATTGGTTTGAAGGTGATTGGACCAAGAATGTTTATAACTAAATATGGAACCTACCTTTTTTGGTCATATTTTCCTTATTTATCATGAGTGTTGTCTAATTTAAGGACAAGATCATCAACATTAAAAGTGTAGACATTAACATGTTTGTTATGTTGTTTGGAAATGCGAGCCTTATATTGTTGATTATGTTGTAAGGTAGAAAGATGATGTTTATCAAGAATATTAAGGGCATAAAGATGAGATTCACATAATTATTCATTGGGAATAATACCATAAAGAGATATATGAAGAGAGGGAAGATCAAATTATAAATGAATATTTAACTCATAACCATAAACTAGAGAAAATGGAGTTCCCCTAGTGGTAGTACGTATGTTAGTTTGATAGGCCCAAAGTGTAGGGCAAACATGAAGATGCCAATTAGTGCAGGTTTCATGAATTGTCTTTTGAAGGATTTTATTTATAATTCTATTAGTTACCTCAAATTTGCCATTGTATTATGGATGATAGGGCATGGAGAATTTGTGATTGATTTTGAATTTATTACAGAGTTGTTTAACATGTTTGTTTTTTAAGTTACCACCATTATCTTAAAAGTGGAGTACCATATTAAATGTGATTATTTTATCTGATAAGCATGGAAATACAATCTTGAAAGTGGTATGGCACACTAGGTAAGGTAAAAATTGGATTTATTTTAGGATCAATGCTATCAATGAAGTTGTTAAAGCAAGGAATTTTAGTCTTGAAATTTCCATGTTCATGATGCTACCAAGGAAGTTGAGGTTCTCGAGCATAAATTAACTCAAGGATAGATTTGTCACTAGGCAAAGTAGGAAGAGGAACATAATACTCAACATATAATTCAAGATCTAAAATTTTATTTCCATGGTGATCATAACCAAAATGTATCTAATGAACATCAATGACCTTGGCATCTAGTGTAATTTTGGGAGTAGAAGAAGTATATGGAGTAGAATAGATTGGTGTGTTGGTATATTTAGTGATGGGAGAAGGATATGATATAATGATTGGATTGATAGGTGGTAAAGAAGACGTAGAATTTTTTTGAGATTTGGAAGGCATAATTTGATCTACCACCCAAGGAATATCGATAAGAGGAATATTGGTAGGAGGCACATGAACCTCAAGATCTAAGGCACGATCCATAGAAATGGTTTGAACATCCTGAATAAAATAATGAATTTGGGAAAAGGTTTTCCAATAATGTTGGACATCCAAGTCTCTATATTGAGCTTGGGTCATGATATAGTTGTCATCATATATTGGAGAAATTGTACATGCTTGAGAATTCAAGGGAGTTTCAAAGGATGAAATTCTAATATTACTACATGTATGAGGAGACATGATTAGAGGGTCTTGAAATAAATTATCCACTCAAAAATAATTATAATTAAAATAATCTTCTAGTAAAGAAGTCTTCTGATCATTGCATGGAGGGGGAAAATCAGTAATCTCATCCATGAGAGGAATAGTATGGTCTCTTGGTAAGAGAGAAGGATAAATCCATTATGAAATGTAAGGAGGTAAATTGGTGGTATTTCAAGTATGTTTTAACTCAATGGGCTCATCATCATTAAAATCCACAAGAGTAACTTGTAAATTAGGATTCATGTTGATGAACTAGGGTAAAAGAGCACTATTGATTTTAATAATCATAGGAACACAATATTATGATTTAAGATTAGGTAGCTAGATACTCCATGGGTTAGGATCATCTTCATGCTTATATCATTTTCCATTATGAAATAACTTAATACATTGACTACCAAAAGAAGAAATGGCCCTCATTCGATGAGTCCATGGATGACCAAGGAGTATGTTATAAGCTAAAGTAATATCAAGGATCATAATCTTGGTTCAAACTATTTTAGGTCCAATGGTTAATGGAAGCCAATTAAAACCAAGTGTTTTTTTATTAGTCTTATAAAAAGGACAACAAGTAAGATGGGTTTGCTTGAAATGATCCTTCTTATAACCAAGTTATTGTATAAGCCATAAAGATGTGACATTAATACCAAAACCTTCATCAACTATAAATTTTTCAATAAGAGTGTTATTAAGGGATACTTTGATAAAGAGTGGTGGATCATCAACATGAAAAGGATTTCATCATTGATCATGTCCTCTTCAAGGAATTCAATAGAGGGCTTAGAATAAGGACACATAATTTCAAAGGTATTGATGTTGGCAGGTTGAGATTCAATAGAAGGTGGTTCTTCACCTATGGAAGATGGATCTTAAATATCTTGAAGTTGTTATATAAGAAATTTATGATGATAGTGTGAAGTATGAACCAAATCCATAAGTGGAATCTTACAAGGCATAGAGTTAAGTTCTTCAAGAAAGTTCTAATGAGATTTAGAAGAATCATCACAAGATTTGAGAGGTAAATTAGACTTTGGAGGAATAGATGTGGTTGGAGGATTGGAAGGAGGAATTTGTTCCTCAAGTTCTTCCAAATTAGGAGTAGTAGTGGTATTATATTTAATAAGTTGTTCTTCCAAAGATGGATGTTTAGGCTTGGTAACAGGATCTTTATGATTTAGTTTATGATGAAATTTGACCTTAGCAGTGTTGACATATTGATAATTTTTAAAGTATTGGTCATAATCAAAATAAATGGTACAAACATACTTTAAAATTGATTTATTACTTAAAGATGATTTTTTATTATTAAAGGTGTAATCTTTAGAAGTTTGTCATTTTTAAAAAGCAACATAGTACTCTTGATGATGAAGATTGATCATAGCTTCATGGTTGAATGAATAACCAAGCACATAAGAGACAAAAATTTTAGTGATCCCTATAAAATATTCATGATAATTCCCAATGTCATCATGGAACCAATAAATAGATTGGGGTCATACCACTTAGGAGGAGCATTGGGATAGATGAAAGGTTTTGAGGGTGATAAAAATTGTTTCATTTGTTGAATCATAAGAGGTGTATGATAAGGTAAAGGAATATTAGTTCTGGAAACTCCTTGTTTGGTTTTTGGAGTATTAAGAGTGATATCATTAGATGTTTGGAAACATCCTTTAAGAAGTTTAGGATTAGGTTCAAATTGTTTCATAATAAAGTCTTGATGTTTAGTTTGATCAAGAGCTTCATTAAGTATTTGGGGAGCAAAGGTTTGAACCTTATATTTGAGAGTGGGAGTCAAAGAAGTGATAAAGACTTTGAATGAGTTATCAAAAATCATGTTATGGTTGGATTTATGAGCTACATATTTCCATCTTTTGATAAATTCATGAATAGATTCAATGGGGGATTGATTAGCATTGATGAAATGGCTAAGACAAATTTTGGGACTATTATTGTGTTAAAAATTTTTAACTAAAGGATTAACCAAATATTTAAGTTGCAAAACAGAATGTAGGGTTTTTGATTATACCATTATAATACATCACCAGTGGACTAAGAGTTTAGTTGCGGTAAAGGTATTAGTTTGGATCCACTCTTTGTAAAGGTTGCCAAAAGCTTTGAGAAATGAAGCAAGGTCTTTAGTCCCATCATATTTAATAGTTGGAGATATGTTACCAATATCAATGGATATAATAAATGGGTCTAAAGTCTCATTTTAAATAGTTTGAAGCATCTTTTTATTCATTATGGGTTGAGGAATAACATTACCTAAGGTATATAGAAGAGGTGGAAGAATGAAATTGGGATTAGCTTGAGGATGCATAGTTAGAGGTTGATTAGCCACATTAATTATATATTATTAAAGTTACATCATTTTATGGGTGTTATAATTTTTCATAATGTTAATTTGTTGGATAAATTGGTGTATACACTATAAAACCACACACAATGGTCCTAGATATAGAAACACCCTTGGATTAGACCATTACTCAACCTCTAACCATGACCTTGAGTTAGTTTAGCTAACTAGCTAAACCTAACTCACTAACCTTCCCATTTCACATAACTTTACCTTATACATTGGATCATTGATGATCATAATGAACATTGATGGTTAGGTCCCTACCACATAACCACTCAAACTCGGTCCATGTGAAAACTTAAACACATCACAATTTAATTTATGTAGTGAGCTAATGCATCAAGAATTACATTTTTGTAATGAGTTTCACCCTTTATATAACCCATACCTCCATCTCTTTTTCCTATAAGAAGAGAGGAGCAGGAGGTGAAAATATATCAATGAATCCATCCATCCCAGAGTTTAGCAATTAGGCAATCTAGTTATCAGCCAATAGTCATTAAGAGCTTATAACATCAAGAAATTATTTTAAAGTCTTCACTCTAATAGGTTAGAACCATGATAGAGACCCGAAACTATGCCAAAATTATTATTCGAGAAAAGTATTGTTACTCTACCAGAATTAATTCTCAATCCACCATCAACCATCAGACAACTAGTTAAGTATATCTTTGGTTTTTAAGTTCTAATTATTTAGTTTCTAACCCAAACCCTTTTACATCATATCTTCCAAATACTTGACCTTAAAAAGACCTCCAAACTGCTTAATGATCCATTATAAAACTCTTTTTTGAACACCCTTGAACCCACAACAATTGTCGATAGTCACCTTGATCATGACAATCACCTTCAATCATTGACAGTCAACATAACTGTTGATAATCACCCTAACTAATGATAGTCACTATGGTAATAAATAATAAGTTACTTCCACCTACCTATCCTCAACCAAATCCAATTTTATTTGTCCTTTTCTATTCATAGGATCTCCACCTATTTTTTGGACCCCTTTTGACCTATTTACCATTAGTATTGACCCATTATTTGCTTAATTAGTCTATTTTATTTATCAAGCATTTATTTCTTCTTGAATTCCCTTTCAGTATTTTTTATCATTTGATGCAAATAATTCATCTTTATATCTTTCAAATTGACTATTTTAAGAGTGTGGATTGATAGCTTCCTAGTAAGCTCACACTTCTTGGACCTAACTTACGCTAGGCAATCCACCTTTCTATCAATCTAATAACCCCTTTGAATTAGTGATTTCTAATCTATAGGTCATTCTTCTAAAGATAAAGAGGAGATATTCATAATCATCTAGATCATGCATGGACAAACAAGTAGTTTCTTCTACCATACCCAGAATTAGTTTCTTACTGATTTAACTAAAAAATAAACTAAAAATTGAGAGAATTATTCTGGCATGCCTTATGGGACCTAGTAGCATCTAGGTTCCCTTTTCTTCCTTAGTTTATGATCATATAAAGAAATCAAAATTTATTTTGGGTATAAAATAAACATTGCATACCTTTATTGCTTACTTATTTAGCTCACATAGTTAAAATTAAAAGCAAAGAAATTCAATCATAGTTTCACTTCTTTACCACACACCATACCAAACCACTTAAATCAATAAAAAAATCATAACAATTGATATAAGGCCTGAATAGGTTTTCATATCCTAGTAGATCTCCTTCACCCTTTGGATATCTTACTTATAGGTCATTACCAAGAAGAGAAACCAAAACTTAGCTCTTTGTTTGAGTCTAAACTCTAGAAATTGATATATACTGGATAAACACTTGACACTCTTATCTCTACAGTGTGTGAAGTGAGGGGGTAGGCCCCAATACCAAGCCATGTATTGATTTCCAACATAGATCATTTTGAGAGCCTTAAACACCTAAAACCAACCATAGACTTATTTTCTAGTACCTATTCTATAAACCAAGTTCTTTTTCACACTTTCCAACTAAGGCATAAGCCAAAAGAGAGATAAAATGTACCCTAGGATTTTAAATACACTCTAGTGTATGTTTTAGATTTCCTTGAGATATTTTTTTATTTTGTTTGCTTTATATTTGAGTTTTGAGCTTTCATTTATTCCTTCTTATTCCTCATATGGTTTTTACTAGATAATAGTTGAGGAATCAAACTAATAAATAACCACCTTCTTCTTCTTCCTCCTCCATGAAGGATACCTTGGATGTTGAGGGTTATCCCCATCCTTCTACCCCCTATCATGCCTCAGATTATTATCTAAGGTGATGCATATTTTTCCACCTTCCTTGATAACAACCCTGTATCCCTTTAATATTACCTCAACACCCTATCTCACCATACCCGTGCTTTGATTCCTCCTATTGATCCACCTTATGGGATGCCTCCCCATCTTATTGTTTCCACTACCTCTACCAAAATTATGATCACTCAAACATCTTCCTCCATCAATAATCCATTTACTACCTCCACCCAAACTCAATAAAATAACCAAACCAATAACCAAATACCCCCTACACCAACCAACAACTCGTCCAACATAGGGACAACCTCATCTATTGTTACTTATAATTCACTCACTATGGGAATATATTCTACCCATATTTCCACTTTCCCCTTACCACTACCAACCCACCTATATCCACCCCACTTGAAAATGTAGTGCTTTCTATACCTTCTACCCTTCCACCTATCAGTACTAGAGTTATAACTCACCCCCAACCTATTAAACCATCCATGCCTCCAACTCAATCCATATCACTTCCCCAATCTACCAATTAGATCATACCTATGAACCAACCCATATCAACTCCTCAATAAATACCTATGACACCCTACCCATGCTATGTTTTTAATCCACAAGGATACATGGCTCCATATTCTACCCAACCATTTGTGCCCATTAACCCTTATCTAGTTCCATCATAACCCTCTGTGACCACATACCAACATGTGGCATGTTCTCAAACTTATACTAGATATCCATATATTGCATCTACCCAACCTCAACAAAATTTACTATACAATTATGGAACTCCCCAACCCCAAATAGATTTGGTCAAAATATTGATGGAAAAAATGACCAAACTAGAGTCATCTATCTTTGGGGCTCACAACCTCCTATCTTATAACCAAATTTTTAATTAGCCTATTTACCCATTCGTCCCTATCCAACCTTACCCTCCTTAATGGGAACTACCCAAATTTTCTAAGTTTGAAATCAAGGAGGACCCCCAACAATACCTAAAAGCATTTTGGCATTCTTGCTACTTGATTGCCTATGATGATGCTCTTCTCCTTCGTACCTTTCTTATGTCTTTATCTAGACAAACATTAGACTGATATAGTGCTATCACCAAGCACTCCATATTTTCCTTTTCCCTACTCACCCAAACCTTTTTGGACCACTTTTCAATCAATATATCTAAGAAAGTCTCCATCATTGACCTTTACTCTATCAAGTAATTTGATGATAAATCAATTGTCAATTTCATAGCTTGATGGAGAGGTCTTATCAACCAGCTCTATTTCTATTTTCCCTAACTTGAGTTGATTGAAAATTTCTCTCAAGCTTGTGCTAAAGACATCACCCCCACTCTACAAGTTCAAACCTTTATAAATTTTGATGAGGCTTTCACCATAGCATGAAAACTAGAAATTAGATCCATCAATGAGGGGAAGTTGAAACTAAGAAAAAAAAATCTAGATTTAAATATAGAAACCCTTCCCCATCTAAACCACCAAACAATCTAAATATCCTAACACCAAACCAAAGACATCCATAACACATGGTTATCCTTAAAACTACTCCACCTCTAGTTGTCAACCAACTCAACCAAACTAACTCCTCTAACTCTTCCGATCAACAAACCTAAAATCAAAATTGAGCTACCCTAAAAAAATACTCCATTAGGGGAGTCATATGCTTGGGTGTTAGAAAAGTTTCTCAAAGATAACATCATACAACTTCCCCTCATCAAACCTCCCAAACAATTTGATGCCTCTCACCTTGTACCTAGTTGGTATAACAAGAGTGATCTATGTGATTTCCACTGTGTCATTAGACATGACATTATTAGGTGTAATACCTTCAAGACCATTATCCAAAAATAGATTTATAAAGGAAAACTTTCATTGGATAATCCCAATGCACCCCCAAATCAATCACTCAACATCTTTTGATAACCTTTTCCTAATCATGCCCCTTCTACCAACCATGATGATATAAAACTAGAATCATATCATGCATGTGAGGTCCATAAAGTCAATGTAATTATTAGTGAACCCATTATTGAGGAAACTAATACCTTAACTACCTCTTTCTCCACTCCAATTATTAAAGTGATGGAATCACCTCCATTCATTTGGATACCCAAAGAAAGGAAGAAACCACGTCCTTTCCTTCTCTTGATGAGATAATGGACTCACCCACCTCTCTTTTGATAGAAAAAACAAAGGAAGTAACCATTTCCATCACACCTTCTTCCCCCATCATGGAATCACCCACTCTCTCTTTAGAAACCATTTCACAAAGAGAGATCACCTTGTCTACTCCTTCCATAGAGGAAACATCTTCTTTAATATTTCAACCTCTCATCAAGGACAAGGGTGAATAAACCATTCCCTTACCTAAACCTATGGGCATAATCTTTGAATTCGATTCCCAAGGAACCAAATTAGTTTACAAACCCTTCTCTAGATTGGTCTAAAGCCTAGAATTCTCTTCTCAACCTGATTTGGATCGAACCACCTTTTGGCACCATATTAGGCTCACATATCAAAACAAGCATGAACCTTTAACATCACTTTCCACCATTACACCTATCATCACCTCAATCCCTTCATAAAAAACTTATCCCTATTAAACCATAGAAGAACCACCCATAACATCTCCATCCAAAATTATCAAACCACCTTACACCTCTCTAATTAAACCTATCAAAAACCTAGGGGTACTTCCTACTCCTAGCCTTATACATCTATCTTCGAAGTTGGACTTAACTTTATATAGTACACTAAATAAAACCTTAATAAAACTAACCAAGAAGGTGGAGACACCCAAACTTCTACCTAGAACCAGAACCATACCACCCCCTTCCTACTTACCTTCTATCTTGGGACCCCATCCTCCTTCCATCCTAAGAGCTCATTCTTATATCAATAAGGAAAACCTTCCCAAAACTACCCAAACTAATCTTCCTCCTTTTATCCTACCTTTACCTACCCCCTCAAAATCATCAAACCCCCATCATTTTTAGACAAACTATCTACCTCCACCTACTCACCTATCTCCAAACCTTCATCATCTCAACCATCCACCTTCAAATATTTCACCTTTAAACCTTCTATCTCAAAACAATAAAACACCAAACAACCCCAATCAAACCCACCTACCAAAACTATTCTACCACCCACAACTTTCATGGTGAAGCCTACTTCTAAGAAGTCTCCCACCCCAAAAATGAAAATCCCATAATCCTTAACACCTTTGCTTGAATCATATTCAACCATTTTATAAACATTTTTACAAACCTCTTATTTAAGCCTACCACCTATAAAACCCTTTGACTTTTTAAGTCCTAACCATCTTGGTTTGATGATAGTTTAATCTTCTCATATCATAGGACACCTAGACATGACACAGATAACTATAAATCTCTCCAAGTACTTATCCATAACTTATGAGATGAGGATGATCGATTATCAGATGAACCTCTCTTGATCCCATAATCAACCTAACCACCAAACCAACTTATCCAACACTCACCCACTCCTACACTCTCATCCAAGAATGAGGTGTAATTGAAGTATCCTTCTATCCCAATGCCTCCCCTCATCCACACTATCTATATGGTTACTCGATCTTGAGCCCAATAAAAAGATAAAAAAAAGGCCAAAGTGTCCATTCCATAGACATACCCTTCCACCCCTCAACCTTTCAACTGAACTCAAACACCTTCACCTTCACCTTCACCAAAACCCAAAATATCCATCTTGGGTGCCTCTCCCTCCAACCCATCTAAATCTATCTAGTGAGTAGTTATAAAGTAGATTCACTAGACACTAGTGAAGATGAGCCTAAACAGACTGATCAACACCTCATCCCATCATTTCCAAGAATTGATAAAAAACCTATAATCTATAGAGGTCTAACCCAAAGACCGTTAACCTCTTACAACCTTTGTCAAAACACTCTGAATTTACACCCTTTTCATATTCAAGGATTCAAAAATATCTTCTATTCATCCTAAAGATCCTAATCCTCCCCTCTTCATCACTACATACATCAATCAAAATTTCATCAAAAGGGTGTTGATTAATGGGGGAGCTAGTATTAATATTATCATCTCTCATGCTTATGACCAACTCTAGCTACCAAAGAATATCATGTCAAAAACCATAATGGCCCTCCATTCTTTTAATTATACTATGGTCACAACCCTTGGGATAGTCATCCTCTACATCTACCTAAGACCTCACATGCTTCTAGAGCTCTTCTATGTCATAAAATGAGAGTTCCAATACAATGTCTTACTTTAACACCCTTGGATCTACTCCATGATTTTTATCCCATCCACCTTATATTGATGTGTCAAGTTTGAACACGAGGGTCAAATCATCACTATACAAGCTAACCCTAGTCCTTTTGCATCTTAAAAAATGACATATCAACCCAATGACATTCTTATTCCTTGATCATTCACCTCACCACCAACCAATAACTCCATCCATACCATTGATGAAGCTTCAACTAGTTCATCAGTCCCTTCTTCTCAGATCCCAATAGAGGACCCATTGGAACCTACATTCTAATGTATCTTATTGGGAGAGTATCATATTTTGGCCTTAGATGCCTTCCCTACTCCTCAAGAGTATGGGAATATAGACCATGATCCTAGTTATGATCCTAATATCATAATCATTATTCCTTTTGGCCTTTCCAACCACCAAACCAATTTCATCTATAGGGGAATTGATCATTCACTTCTTGCTCCCTTTGCCACCTCTTTTATTTGACCATTTACCTCTAATTTTGCCTATCTAGACAAACCAAAATTTTCCAAATTATTACTTCATTAGTGTGGTTAAAAAGGATTCAACCTCAACTATTATGAACATGGACCACACAAGATACGTTTGATAAAAAACTAGAAACCTCATGATCTATTTAGCCTTGGGTTCATCCCACCAAAATAACCCAATGGCTCACCCAAGCCCATCGCCACCATTGAAGAAGACAGTCCATCCTCATCAACCCCATCTATTTCAAAGTTTAAGGATTTTAAAGCCATGCTATCTAACTTTTTTTAGTCAATATCATTAGTTTGGGACCCTAACCTATCAAAAGGGTGGCCAAACTAAAACCTTTCCTCTGATTCATCCTAAAATGGTAGAAAATGATTTTCATACCATCCACACCATCCAATGTCATGATAATGATTCCATTCTCACCTATCTTGGTGTAGAGGATTATTATATCCACAAATCCCTTCCTCTTAAAAACCAAACCATGTTGAAAAAATCCACTATTGATGTCAACTTGGGTACTTAAGATATCCCTTACATTGTAAATATTGGTCAATCCTTAGATTCCTCAAAGTGACATGATTACCCTTCCCTCCTTCATGATCAAATCATAGATTTTGCTTGGTCCTATCAGGAGATGCCTACAATTAAACCTTCCATAGCTCTCCACAACATTTTCATCCATCTTGATGATAAGCTTGTTAGGCAAAATATTCACAAGATGCACCCTCATATTGCCCTTCTAATTAAAGAAGAGCTTCAGTGCCTCTTATCTATCAAATTCACTTAACATATTGACTATCCCCAATAGGTTTCCAATATCATTCTCATCACCAAACCTATAAGGGGCCTTTGCCTCTATGTTGACTTTTGTGACCTCAACCTTGCTTGTCCAAAGGATGAATTCCCTTTGCCTAACATCAACCAACTTTTTGATCTTACAGCTAGCCATGAGATGTTATCTCTCATGGATGTTTTTTTGGGATATAATCAAATCACGATTGCCCCCAAAGATCAACATAAGGCTTCTTTCATCACCCCATGAGGAGCCTTTTGCTATAGGGTCATAACATTTGGTTTGAATAATGTTGGAGCAACCTACCAATGTGTGATGACCTACATCGTCCATGATCTCATCCAAAAAATCATAGAGGACTATGTAGATTATCTGCTTGGGAAATCAAAATATCTCAAGGATCATCTAGAATTTCTCAAAATTATCAGAGTACCTAATCCATTTCCATGTCTGACTTAACCCTAATAAATGTGTTTTTAGGGTCCTATCTGGAAACCTTCTTGGCTTTATTGTCTCTCTTCAAGGAATCAAAGTAGACCCTACCAAAGTTAGAGTGATCCTTGACATGCCACCTCCCACCAACCTTAAGCAAGTTTTTATCCTACAAGAGAAGCTACAATCCATCCATATCTTCATTTCTTAATTACTAGATAGATGTCAACCCTTTCACCATTTTCTCAAGAAAGACACATATTTTAGGTAGACTAAAGATTGTAAACAAGCATTTGATTCACTCAAAGATTACCTTCTTTATTTTCCCATTCTTATCCCTTCTAAAGAGGTCCAACCCTTCTACCTTTACATCTCTTCCACTGACATTCTTTAGGGGCAATTTTCACACACCATGATGAACAAAACAAATCGCAAGGTGTATATTATATAAGTCAAAAACTTATAGAGTATGAAACTTGGTACACCCACATCAAGAATATTTGACTCTCCTTAGTCTTTATGGCTTCTAAACTTTGCCATTACCTCCTCAATCACAAAAACTTTATCATCACCAATACCGACCCTCTCCAATATATGCACTCTAAACCATATCGAAACCAATATATGGCTAATTAACTCATGCTCCTAGCTAAGTTTGACCTTGAGTTCCTCTAGTGTAATTTGATTAAATGGAAAGTTATATCCAATCAATTGGTTGAAGATCTTTTTCCAAAAAACCAACCACTTCCTCTTACATTTTTGGATGAGTCCATCATGACTCTTTTTCAATAGGACATCTCCTATCAAATGACCATGTTTTTAAATGGCTCAAATTGCCAAAATGGTAGGGGTGATAGATTTATTCTCATTACCCTTGATGTTAAACCTCTTCTTATTTCTTTCAAACTTAATTTTGAGTGTACCAAAAATATGGTTGAGTATAAAGCCTTAATAATATGTCTCCAAACCACTCTAGCCTTGGGAGTTAAGATAATCAATATCTTTGGTGATTCACAACTTATGGTCAACTAGCTCAATGGATCTTACCAATTTAAGAATGATGTATTTCAATAATTAAAACAACTAATATATGTACTCTTAGCATCATTTTAACATTACCTTATCCAATCTATTCCCTGATCCACTAATAATTTTGTGGATATAATGGCTTCCCTTACTTCCTAAATCCCATCTCAACCTTCTAATTTCAAGATATTTATTACCATTCATCATTTTATCACACCCTCTTATATCCAAACTAACCTTCCTACAATTATTAACATGGAGGAATCTCCATTAGACACTTGGTATGAACAAACCTTTGACTACCTCAACCTCAACATCATTCCTCCTAACCTCTCTAGGAATGCCTAGAGAGCCTTTGTTTAGAGTACCTCTAGTTATACCATACTAGGGGAATCCTTTACATATGTGGTTTTGATGGCATCCTTCTCCATTGCCTATGAATCCATGAATATTTTAATTCTATCAAATAAATGCATGACATGATCTATGGACACTTTAGTGGTTTAGTTGTCACTAATTATATCCTTCACCTTGGATACTATTGGCCCATCCTCAACTAAGACTATTATGATTATGTAAGTAAGTGTGTTAAATGTCAAAAACATGGTAATTTACATCATGCACTGGCCTATGGCCTCCAAGTATCCTTGGAATTTTATCCCTTCTCACAATGGGGACTAGATCTCATTAGGGAAATCAATCCTCATTCTTCATAATGACACCACTCCATCATCACTACCACTGAGTCTTTTACCATGTACATGGAGGATATTCCTCTCATCTCAAATAAATCCAATAATATTATTCACTTTATCACTCATCATATCATCTATCATTTTAATGTTCCCCATAAGATTATCACCAATAATTAAAAATCTTTAAAAAATAAACAAGTCCAAGGTGATTATGATGTATTTGGCATCAAGTTAAGATTTTCCTTTCCTTATTTTCCACAAGAAAATGGATAGGTAGAAGCCTCTAATAAAAAACTCAATAAAATGTTAACCATAATGGTCGATGCTTCCATTCAGGATTGGCATTTGCACATCCCTTTCACTTTGTGGGCCTATCTCACTAGCATTCGAACCTCTATGGATTCTACCCATTTCTCTTTTGTCTTTAGAGTATAGGTAGTTTTGCCTATTGAAGTCTAGATTCCCTCTCTTCAAATATCCTTATAATACATCATTTTTTAGAGCAACTATCATCAAGAGCATCTAGCATGACTTGAGCTACTTGATGAACATTACCTAGCTGTGCTTAACCATCTTTATGTCTATCAAGAGTTAATCAAGCATGATAATAATAAGCCTCTAAAATAATGATAATTCAAAATCAAAGACCTTGTCTTGAATTAAAATCAACATGTGACCAATATGGATAAAATCAAGTGAGGCAATTTTTCTTTCAATTGGATTAGACCCTACATCATAACCCACAAGTATGGATCATGAGCTTATCATTTATCTTCACTTGAAGGCAAACCAGAACATAAACCTCTCAATACTTCACATCTACATCCTTTATTTTTTTAAATAAGGATCAAACTCACCTTTTTGTCTAACTTAAGCTCATCCCTTGATTTATGATATTTTACCTTCCTCACACCTTCATCCTATCCCCTTTGAGTACAACTAATTACAACATAGAACCATGTGATTAACCATCACAGTCATAGCTTAATCCTAAATATGGGTACCTAGCTCTACCCATGGCATGGTTCTCATGGATACTTTTCATCCCTAAATAGATAGAATCCCATGGTCATTATCTTTCAAACCACCCCTTTTACCTATGATTACACTTCTTGTACTCTAGGTTTTTTCCTTCATAAAGGTAAACCTTCAAGCCTATATAGACTTGTTCATGTCTAACCTATCATCAAAAAATTTTGGGTGAAATATCTCTAGCATGCAGACTGCTCCCTAAAAAGACAACTACCCATAATCTAAATTACTTAAAATATATACTATTCCCTTGAAGGATAGTTACCAAAATAGAACATCCAAACTTATACCACTCCCTTGAAGGATGGCTAAGTCAATTTTGTCGAACACTATCATTTGAGGCTTCCCATATCGATCAACTTCACAACACTATAAAAAAAAGCAATCAAAAGACCCTATATCAAAATCAAGAACAAGATATCTCATGAAAGCTATAATCAACTTTCATATAAAGCATCAATAGACTTCTTACATTGATCATTCTACACCTTGCATTAAAACATGGACTTGTCTATTAAGGTTCCTAGGTTACCTATAGAAAGGGAAAACCAACCCTCAAGAGGTTACACTACACTTCACACCACCTATCACCTATCTCCCCTTTTTACCATCTATAAATCAAAGGATTCAAATATTACTTGACACAATGTGATCAAGACACCTTTCTATCACCCAACACATGCTAATACGAAGCATTTAAATGGCTTATGTTCCTTAGGCTAATCTAACATCAATTTTTTTTAGTCTTTAGCAATAAATAAACATCATGCCATTCATAATGGGTTCATGCATTCACTTGGATGTATCTCTCATGCATTTAATTTATTTTCACACATCTAGTTTGTTATCTAACTTACTTTATGTGTTATCATGAACAAAATAACTATAAATCATAACAAAACCACAAACATCACATCCATAATCAAAACATCTTAGCCATATATAAAACCATAATCATAAACACCATAACCATGCATAAAACAAAGCCTCACATCATCATAATTCTATATAAATCCTAGCATCAACCATAAGCATCATCCATAAACATCATCACATGCCTAAGCTAGTGAGTCTATATCTCATAAGCATAATCATAATAAACTATAAACCATAAACCTTGAACCATGAACCATAAAATAACATCTATATATCATCATCACATCATATACATCATGTCTCATCAAAATAAAATAGTACATATAAAAATTTGCATCTCTCTCTCTCAAAAATATACATCTCATTGCATTAACTCATAGGCTGGTATCAAAATATTCTACACCTATACATATCATATCATAAAACTATGTCCCTAGGGCACTATTATCACTTGGTGTCTACCCCCTAATTTGCCTGCCTATCCACCCACTAAAGTGGCCCACTAACCAGGAGTCACTATAGCTGCACCACCTACTAAGTTGGCTCTATGATCACCCCATAGAGGCTCCTCTAGAAAATGTGTCAGAACTATGGCCTCATAATAATGAAACTCCTCAACTATGGCTAAGTATCATGTCATAAGAATGTTACTTGGTGGTCCTAATAGTGATATATCTCCTCCTCTAATCTATCTTAGAGATTCCCTCTCTTGGGTCACCAAGGCTAGTGAAGTCCTATCTTGGTCCCTCTCACTTATCATAGCAGAAACCTGACCATATAATTTCATCTAGCCTTGTAACATATCCACCTCCCCCTATAAAGCTATGACCTATGCCTGTGTAGTGGCTAACACCACTCTTGCCTATCCATTAGGGCCACCTCCTTGTACTTATACCTATGGACCCCCTCCATCAAGGTCCAAATCCATGGGCTACCTACCCCCATCATCCCATCAAAAATATAATATTGCATAGAGGGCTTGATACCATGCCACAACTATCAATAAAACTTACATCATCAATCTCTACTCTAGCAAACAACTCCTCATGATCAAGTACCATATCTACTAGCTATGGATCTGTAAACAAAAATTTGGCCTCCTCCCACCTATACCATGAGAATGGAGTTAGAATCCCATATACCAACCTAAAATACTAATGAACCCTATCAAAAGGGATAAGCTCAATCTCAGCCTCTCTCCTCCAAAAAATCCACCTATAGCTATGCATCGACAAAATGTGCCAAATGTAGTGGGCCTACCTTAAAAAGCTAATTTATAGCATTCAAACCACATATTCAACCACCAGGGCCTCTAATGCCTCTTATAACCAATAAATATCTCATACACCTCCTCCAGGTCTTATGAGCACAAAATTGCTCCTCCATCACATGAAACCCACCCTAAATTCTATCTGGGTATATCTCTCCCATAGCAGCCCCATCTACCTTAGAATTTAGATGTGATCATAGGCCCAACATTACAATATAAACCCCATACTATTTCCATACCTCATATGAGCTTTGAACCCCCATATTTCCATATATATGTAAACCAACAAAATATGTACCCACCCAAACACTATTCAACCTAGTAACATCTCCACCAAATCCCCCAATAGTAGATATAAAAACCTCCCACTACTTAAATATAGAAATACAAAACATGATATTACCATCATCATCATTTCCATCAAACTATGGTCATCTCAATCCCTCTAATAAAAATTTCCATAGCTAAAGCCTCCAGCATGCCACCTAGCAAAGGCCTGATCCTCACCATATATGAGCTCTAGGTACTCATCTCTCTCAATGTGTTATATTAGCTCCCCTTGAATGGGTAGTTGTGTGATCATGTGTACATATTCTAAAAATATCATCATGGGCTTTTCCATGTGTAATAATGATGTATTGCAATAATAAAAATAACTAATAGATGTACTCTTAGCATCATTTGATCATTACCTTGTCCAATCTATTCCTTGATCCACTAATAAGCTTATGGATATAATGGCTTTTCTTTCTTCCTAAATCCATTATCAACCTTCTAATTTCAATCTCTTTATTACCATTCATCATTTTATCACATCTTCTTATATCCAATCTAACCTTCCTACCATTTGTAACATGGAGGAATCTCCATTAAACACTTGGTATGAGCAAACCTTTGACTACCTCAACCTCAACATCATTTCTCCTAACCTCTCTAGTGATGCCTAGAGAACCTTTATTTAGAGTACCTTTAGTTATACCATAATAGGGGGAATCCTTTACAAATTTTGTTTTGATGGCCTCCTTTTCCATTGCTTATGCATCCATGAAGCTTCTAATGCTATCAAGGAAATGCATGACAAGATCTATGGAGAAAACTTTAGTGGTATAGTTGTTACTAATTATATCCTTCACCTTGGATACTATTGGCCTATCCTCAACTAAGACTATTATGATTATTTAAATAAGTGTTTTAAATGTCAACAACATGGTAATTTACATCATGCACCAGCCTATGGCCTCCAAGTATGCTTGGACTTTTGTCCCTTCTCATAATGGGGACTAGATCTCATTGGGGAAATCAATCCTCATTCTTCATAATGACACCACTCCATCATCACTACCACTGAGTATTTTACCAAGTAGGTGGAGTTTATTCCTCTCATCTCAACCAAAGCCAATAATATTGTTCAATTTATCACTTATTATATCATCTATCATTTTAATGTTCCCCATAATATTATCACCAATCATTAAAAATATTTCAAAAACAAATAAGTCCAAGGTAATTGTCAGGTATTTGGCATCAAGTTAAGATTTTCCTTTCCTTATTGTCCACAAGAAAATGGATAGGTAGAATCCTCTAATAAAAAACTCAACAAAATGTTAACCAAAATGGTCAATGCTTCCATTCAGAATTGGCATTTACACATCCCTTTCACTTTGTGGGCCTATCTCACTAGCATTCAAAACTCTATGGATTATACCCCTTTCTCTTTGGTCTTTGGAGTATAGGTGGTTTTTCCAATTGAATTCTAGATTCCCTCTTTTCAAATATCCTTACAAGACATCATTTTCAAGAGCAACTATCATTAAGAACATCTAGCATGACTTGATCTACTTGATGAACATTGCCTAGATGTGTTTAACCATCTTCATGTCTATCAAGAGTTAATCAAGCATGATTATAATAAGCCCCTAAAAGAATGATAATTTAACATCAAATACCTCATCTTGAATGAAAATCAACATGTGACCAATATGGATAAAATTGTGTGAGGCAAGTTTGCTTTCAATTGGCTTAGACCCTATATCATAACCCACAAGTATGGACCATGAGCTTATCATTTGTCTTCTCTTGAAGGCAAACCAGAACGTAAACCTTTCAATGCTTCACATCTACATCCTTTATTTTTTTAAATAAGGTTCAAACTCACCTTTTTGTCTAACTTAAGCCCATCCCTTGATTGATGATATTTTAACCTTCCTCACACCTTCATCCTATCCCCTTTAACTACAATTGATTACAACATAGAACCATGTGATTAACCATCACAATCATAGCTTAATCCTAAATATGGGTACCATATCTCTACCCATGGCATGGTTCTCATGGATACTTTTCATCCCTAAATAGATAGAATCCCATGGTCATTATCTTTAAAACCACCCCTTTTACTTATCATTACCCTAATTGTGCTCTAGTTTTTTTCCCTCATAAAGGTAAACCTTCAAGCCTATATAGACTTGTCCATATCTAACCTATCATAAAGACAATTTGGGATATCAAAATATCACTTGGGTCAAATATCTCTAGCATGCAGACTGCTCCATTAAAGGACAACTACTCATAATCTAAATTAATTAAAAGATATACTATTCCCTTGAAGTATAGCTACCAAAATAAAACATCTAAACACATACCACTCCCTTAAAAGATGGCTAAGTCAATTTTGTCAAAAGCTATCATTTGAGGCTTCTCGCATCAATCAACTTCAGAACCCTATAAAAAAAAATTAATCAAAAGACCCTATATCAAAATCAAGAGCAAGATATCCCATGAAAGATATAATCAACTTTCATATAAAGCATCAATAGACTTCTTACATCGATCAGTCTACACCTTGCATTAAAACATGGACTTGTCTATTAAGGTTCTTAGGTTACCTATAGAAAGGGAAAACCAACCCTCAAGAGGTTACACTACCCTTTACACCACCTATCATCTATCTCCCCTTTGTAACATCTAAAAATCAAAGGATTCAAAGATTACTTGACATAATGTGATCAAGACACGTTTCTATCACCTAAAACATGTTAATACGGAGCATTCAAATGACTTATGTTCCTTAGGCTAATCTAACATTGGTTTTGTTTAGTCTTTATCAATAAATAAACATCATGCCTTACATAATGGGTTCATACATTCACTTGGATGTATGTATCATGCATTTAATTTCTTTTCCCACATTTAGTTTGCTATCTAACTTACTTTATGTGTCGTCATCAACAAAATAACTATAAATCATAACAAAACTGCAAACATCAAATCCATAATCAAAATTTCTTAACCATATACAAAACCATAATCATAAACACCATAACCATGCATAAAACAAAGCCTCACATCATCATAATCATATGTAAATCCTAACATCAACCATAAGCATCATCTATAAACATCATCAGATGCCTAAGCTAGTGAGTCTATATCTCATAAGCATAATCATAATAAACTATAAACCATAAACCATGAACCATGAACCATGAAACATAAAATAACATCTATATATCATCATCACATCATATACATCATGTCTCATTAAAATAAAATAGTACATATAAAAATGTGCATCTCTCTCTCTCAAAGATATACATCTCATTGCATCGACTCATAGGATGGTATCAAAATCATCTACACCTATACATATCATATCATAAAACTATGCCCCTAGGGCACTATTATCACTTTGTGTCCATCCCCTAAGGTGCCTACCTATCCATCCACTAAAGTGGCCCACTAACATAGAGTCACTATAGCTACACCACCTACTAAGTTGGCTCTATGATCACCCTATCAAGGCTCCTCTAGACAATGTGTCAAAACTATGGCCTCATAATAATGAAAATCCTCAACTATGGCTAAGTATCATGTCATAATAATGGTACCTAGTGGTCCTAATAGTGATATAGCTCCTCCTCTAATCTATCATAGAGAATCCTTCTCTTGGGTCACCAAGGCTAGTGAAGTCCTATATTGGTCCCTCTCACCTATCACAGTGGAAACTTGACCATATAATTTAATCTAGCCTTGTAACATATCCACCTACCCCTATAAGGCTATGACCTATGCTTGTGTAGTGGCTAACACCACTCTTGCCTATCCATTAGGGCCATCTCCTTGTACTTATACCTATGTACCCATACCATTAAGGGCCACATCAATGGGCTAGCTACCCCCATCATCCCATCAAAAACCTAATATTGCATAGAGGTGCTGATACCGTGCCACATAGCCATAAATAAAACCTACATCATCATTCTCTACTATGGCAAGTAACTCCTCATGATCAAGTACCATCTCTACTAGGTATGGATCTATAAGTAAAAACTTGGTCTCCTCCCACCTATACTTTGAGAATGGAGTCAGAATCACATATACCAACCTGAACTACCTATGATCCCTATCAAAAGGGATAAGCTCAATCTCACCCTCTCTCCTCCCAAAAATCTACCTATAGCTATGCATCGACAAAATATACCAAATGTAGTGGGCCCATATTATAAAGCTAACATACAACCTCCAAACCATATCTCTAACTACCAAGGCCTATAATGCCCCTTAGAACCAATCAATAACTCATACACCTCCAGGTCTTATGAGCATAAAATCGCTCCTCCATCACATGAAACCCACCCTAAAGTGTATCTAGGTGTATCCCTCCCATATCAACCCCATCTACCTTAGAACTCAGATGTGATCATAGGCCCATAAGTATAGCATAAATCCCACACTATTTCCATACCTCGTATGATCTTTCAAACCCCATAGCTCCCTATATATCTAAACCAACAAAATAGGCACCCACCCAAAAACTATTAAACCTAGTAACATCTCCACCCAAACCCCTAGTAATAGATATAAAAACCTCCTACTACTTAAATATAGTAATGAAAAACATGAGATTACCGTCATCATCATTATCATCAACCTATGGTCATCTCTAGCCCTCTAATATAAAGGTCCATAGCTAAAGCCTCTAGCATGCCACTTAGAAAAGCCCTGATCCTCACCATATAGGAGATGTAGGTACTCATCTCTCTCATGTCTCTCAATGTGTTATATTGTCTCCCCTTAAATGGGTAGTCATGTGATCATGTTTACATATTCTATAACTATCATCATCTCACCAATCAATAGGAGAAAGGTGTTCATGGCCAGATCCCATCTCTCGATGAGGGCCATGATCATCATCACATTTTATAACATGTAATAGAAGTGCATCATCATCCTGAGGCTAACCCCCTCCATATGTGCCCACTCATCATCCATCATCCCATGGTGGATCTTAAAAAATATCCATGGAACTTGATCTCACATCTTGATCTAATCCTGTGGCTATAAAATTTAACATAAGAAACACACTTAGTTTTCTATTACCTAATTTGCCCATAGACTTCACCCTTTTTCACCTCATTTATACTACCTAATAACACCTATTTACCCACATATCAACTACATCAACCTCCTTTTCAACTTACCCTTCTACCATAGTTACCCTTAACCTATTGCCTTAATTGCATTCCCCTATTACAATATTCTACCTTAAATATTACCTTAAACCTCATATCAAAAATCCTTGACTATTTGATTAAACATAAAATGTCATTATAGCCACCAACATTTGGATGTCCATTTAACTACAATACTTGACCATTTATGGTGAAATACGACTACCAACAGTCAAGTATGATCACTAATGGTCACTGTGTAAGACCATCAGTGACAAAACCCCCAAACCTATCTACCCACAAACCCACCTAACCACCCCTTTTCAATAATTAATTAAGATAACCATGTCATATGCCCTACCTCAAACCAACCTACCCTCCCAATTTTAATTTTCACCCATAAATTAAATAAAAACAACACCCCACCTAAAACTAGGTCAAAACCCAAAACCCTCCCCAAACCAATCACAAATCAACAAAATTCAACTAATAATGACCAAACTCAAAATAATTTATCAATTTAATGCATCCCCTACCTCATTCCTTGACCATCATCAAGGAGGAATCTTAGGTTCCACTACCTGGCCATGTCCCTATCTGCCTTGCATCCTTGGTCCACCTCAACAATTAACCACTAAACACAAATCTCACTATCAACCACTTAGTAACCTCCTCGTTAACACTATTGCACAAAATGCCAAGGTTTCCAAGATCAAAGGAGTCAAGATAGTAAAAATCATAAGGTGAAAATGACTTTCCTTTTTCACTTTTTATCCTCTATGCTTTTAGGGTTTCGCTTAACCATCGATGGTTAGGGTGACCATTGAAATTCAATTTTTTAACCCCTAACCATCAATGATTAAGAATCCCACTATTTAAAATTTTAGGTACCCACACCTTAGTTTCACCTTTTGGATACAACCTTATTTGCCTACCCTACCAACCACATCCACCTTGACATTAGCCATTTTGTCTCGAGCCATCACATAATTTGTGATGACCCTACCTTGGTCTTTTTGACTATACCAACCAACATTACCATGTTGAACATTTGAATTTTCACTACCTAGTGTATGCCAAACCATTTATGTTTTTATTATACGTACTTCCTACCTAAATACCTAAAAAACACCAACTGCATTTAGGAGACTTGATAGGAATAACTTTAATCAACTATGCCTAATAATGTGTCCTGATTACCCCATCACCATTCCATCTAAGACCAACCTTTTATTTTTACCAAACATTGTAACTTAGTCTATATGTGATCTTTGATATCACACTTAGTCATATTTTATGCACATTTTTATTCTTTAAATGCCTAACCCTTTGTTACTAACCTTGTGACTTAGCATAAACTTTATGTCAAACCCACATTTGATTTGGTTTCACCTCATCAACTCTTTGTTTGAGGGGGAATACCTCCTCCCATACTCAAGGAAATGAAACCTTTGGTCCACAATCCATTTTTTTTAATATCTTGTTGACACAAAATGCATAACAAAAAGGGGCAAAATGTAGACACTAAAAAACAACACATAATAGTTCTAAATGTCAAAACACCCATGGACTAGACCATTACCCAACCTCCAACCATGACCTTGAGTTAGTTTAGCTAACTATCTAAACCCAAATCACTAACCTACCCTTTAAACCTAACTTAACCTTTAACACTTGACCATTAATGATCATAGTAACCATCGATGATGACCTTAACCATTGATAGTCAGGTCCCTACCACCTAACCCCTCAAATTCAGTCCATTTGCAAACCTAAACACATCACAATTTAATTTATTTAGTAAGATAATGTATCAAGAATTAAATTTTTTTAATGAGTTTTACCTCTTCTAAAACCTACACCTCCATCTTTTTTACCTACAAGAAGAGAGGAGTATGAGGTGAAAAAATATCAATGAATCCATCCATCCTAGAGTTTAGCAATTAGGCAATCAAGCTATCAACCAATAGTCATTAGGAGCTTCTAGCATCAAGAAATTCTTTATAGGTCTTCACTCCAGCAAGTTAGCAATCATGATAGAGGCCAAAACCTATACCAAAATTATTCTATAGGCAAAGTACTATTAATTTTCCAAAATTGCTTTTCAATCTATGATCAACCATCAGATAACTAAGTATATCTCTAGTTTTCAAGTATTGATTATATAGTTTCTGACCTAGACCCTTTTGCATCATATCTTCCAACTCCCTAACCTTACCCAAACATCCAAACCACTTACTGATCCATTCTAGAACTCTTTTCTAAACAATCTTGGAACTCTTAGCAATCGCTAATGGTCACCTTGACTGTCGATGATCACCTTCAACTATTGATGGTCACCCTAATCACCAGTGGTAACTATGGTAAAAAATAATAGAAATTTATTTCCAACTACCTATCCTCAACCAAATCAAATTTTCTATGTCCCTATCTATTCATAGGATCCCCACCTATTTTTTGGACCCCTCTTGAACTATTTAGCATTAACATTGACTTGATATTTGCTTAATTAGTATATTTTATTTATCAATCATTTATTTTTTCTTGCATTCCATTTCAATATTTTCTATCATTTTATGCAAGCACCTCATATTTATTTATTTTAACTTAACTATTTTAAGAGTGTGGATTGATAGCCTCCTAGTAAGCTCACACTTCCTAGACCTAGTTTATGCTAGGACATTCACCTTTCTATCCATCTAACAACCCCTTTGTATTAGTTCTTTATTATCTATAGGTCATTCTTCCCAAGACAAAGAGGATCTCTTCACAATCATCTAGATCACGTTCACACAAACAAACATGTTCTTATACCATACCTATAATTAGTTTCTTACTTCTTAACATGAAAATAAACTAAAATTGAGAGAAACACTTGGGCTAAAAGTTGGGTCATATCAGGAGGTGGGTTAGTGTTAGTAGGAGCACTTCCCAAATTGGTGTAAGGGGGAGGATTATTAGAAGAAGTATTACTAGTGGGATTGTTAAGTTAACTTATATCCATTACTCTCATATTAATTTGAAGAGTTTTAAGATGATAACTAAATAAAGGAGGTAAAGAGAGGAAGAAATGAACATCCCATATAGTATCTAAATGGATTCAAGCTATCCAAAAATATTCTTATAAGAGATTTCATTCTAACTAAAGAGATATGAACAAAATGTAGAGAAGGAAAGATAAAGAATTATATTGATAAACAAGGAAAGAAAAAAATAGTATAGGTTTGACCTAGCACAAAAAAGAAGGCCTAGAAATAGTACAAGGTTGATTGGGTTGATCTAGTATAGTGAATAGAGACAAGAAGAAGAGAAGATAGGGTTTGAGAACTCTATGGGGTTGACTGAGTTGATATAGTATAATAGATAGGGGTTTAAAAAAGGTATAGGGTCAACTTAGTATAGTAGATAGGGAAAATAAGAAGGTTGATAACAAGTTATGCACTAAAACAAAACAATTTTTGTAGCTAATATAGGAAAGTAAGAACTAAATGGAAACAAAAAGTCAATTTGATCAATGTTGGCCAAGCTAATTGAAATAGATAATACAAAACCTTACACTAATGCTAGATAATGAAAGTTTTTGCACACATAATTTAGCCTATATCAATTAATCAACTTGAAAGGTAAATATATAAATAATTAATCAATCTAAGATGTTTTATAAGATTATTAAGAAATGATTTTAAATGTTATGTGAAGTTGGATGTAATCAAGGAACTAGATAAAAATTTAAGGACAATTTTAGGTAGTTTGGGTTGAAAAGAGCTATAGTGGTAATGATACAGGCTTGGTATTAGGGCTTAACCCCTCACTTCACACACTATAGAAATAAGGATATCGAGTGTTTAGCTAGAATATACCATTAACCATACTTTATACTTGACTAGAGTATCAAGTCGGCTTCCCCCTTGGTGATGAAACCCAAGTAGTTGGCTTTGGGTAGATAAATGTTAAAATGATTATTTAGATCATGTGATTTATTTGTGTGTGCATAAAATATAAATAGTGAAACTAAATGATTAATTAAAAAACCCTTAATTAGACGATGTGAATTATTATAAGCATGCAAGCAACAAAAAAAGAAAGGTGTGAACTAATTACTAGTATATAGATATTAATTCCAACTTGAAACAAGGTATAGTGTTGACACTATATTCATAAAATATAGAATACGGTTGATAGGGTTGAACTTTTACTATAGAATCAAGGTCTAAAAATGAATAGGGTCAGCCAAGGTTGAACCAATTATTCAAATAACATATAGAACATAGAACTGGGTTGATAGGGTCAATCCAGTTGACTATATAGGGATAGTTTTGAAGACTAAAAATGTGAAAGGAAATATAGAAAATAAAGAGATAGAAAATAACCTTGGTGGATTAGATATGTTTAGAATGAAGATTTCTAGTAAACAACCTTGGAATATGCTTGAAAACTCTGCTAACTGGGTTGATTGGGTTGATCAAGATTTAAAGAATGTAGTTGCTGAGTGCTTGGAATGTATAGAGTTGATTGGGTCAACTTAGTAGCTGATTTTGGATGCCTAAAAGTTTACATGGTTAATTGGGTTGACCCAGTAATCTGAACTAGAAGTCTAAAAGTCTAAAAACCTATACTAGGTTATTTGAGTTAATCCAATTGCCTGTTCCTAAAAACATGCACATAGATTTTAAAATTGAGTCGATAGAGTCAATCCAATATGACATATATATGATAAAAATAATGCTAAAAAGAATGAAATAAAGTGAAATAAATCCTACAAGGGTTAGTTTTACATCAGGTTCACTAGAATGTATGTAATCAAAAATGCATCATTTCTATAAATTGATCTTGGCTTGGAAAAGATAGAGCTTACCTACACTTCCAATTAGGAATACATTTGTTAAGAGGGAGCATGATCAATATGGGGATCCACTAGAATTGATTAAGGGATCACTCATCACAATACACCATGTGAGGTAGGTTTTCAAAGCCTAAAGTCTAACACAATCATTCAATAGCCCTAAAAGATTCCTAAGGTTTGATATTTCACTTATGTCTAATAACAAGAAATTAAATATAATCTAGTGCACACCAAAGCTTGTGGCATAATAAAGGGGTTAGTAAAGCAATAAAAACATTTATAAGAGAATCTCAATTAAGCTAAGTATGAGTAAGAACCTAATACATTAAATATCAAGAGTAATATTATTTGAGCTAACAATTATGCTACTTCTATCTACTAAAGAGAGGAGAATAAAGTTAGAATATACTTACCTAAATATGAACACATCAAGACTCAATCTCTCCCTTGGATAAGGTGATTTAAAAGAGGTTGTTGTGGTTTTTAAGGATAAATAAGAAAGGCCAAATAATCCAAGAATTATCCACAAGAGTAGATTCTCCAAGTAGAAACCCTAAGCTAAAACTCCTCAAATAGAATGGTGGAAGATCTAATTGTGAAGAAGCACAAGTGAATAATAAGTATTTATTGCATATTGAAATAATGATGAAATGATCTTGTATTTATAGTCAAATCTTGAACTAAATCCTCCAAAAAACATCAGCTATACATGATCGGCCATGGTTAACCCTATATGTTTTTGGGGATAATTCACTAGATCTGAACTAGGTTGGTCAAAAGGTTAACAAACCCAAAAAGTGAAAAATACCCCTAAACTATACAGGGTTGATCCTAGTAGACCTAATATAGTTGACAATCCAAAATGGATTTAAGGTAATAAAAGGAGGATGGAAAGAGTAAAAACACTAGATGAGTGTACAAGGGAGGAATAATATCTTAGGGAATGGTTTTAAGATCTGGTTATATTGGTAGTAATCTGGCAATAAGGGATAACAATCCTACGAAGTAGCAAAGGTCTACCAACCCCTTTCTCAGTGCACCCCTTAGGCCATGTACTCAAATAGATTGAGTCTTGATAGGTTCTTGCAAGATGTAAATCATCAATATTTGATAAAATTTAAAAATATTATGTCTATATAACATCCTTCTATCTAAACAATACACAATCAACCCTGTCAACTCTGTACACCTTGGTTGATACTATTTTATGTATGCTTATATAGTATTATTTCATAATGATTCCATTTTTTATCCTCTACTTAGTCAATAACATTTCATAATTAAGGATTTAGATCAAAACCTCACTTATTTTATTAATTCAGATGAAACTATTCACTTTTTTCCTTCATCTTTTCCTAATCCAAAACCAATCACTATACAATGTAATACAATTGAGGTCCTTCATCCTAGTCCTCCTCATAATTAAAAATGTTTTGAATCCTCAAAAAATACCCTTCTTCCCACCAACAATAATAATCCCCCTCTTAACAACACTAATACCCCACCTTCAAATACTAATTCACAAATCAACATAACTCAAATTCTTTCTCAAATAGTTTAACAAATGAACATCATGAAAACAACTAATCATTCTCAAATCCTGAAAATGTAACAACATTTATTACATGTGAATATTCAACCACTTCAAGTCATCGTGTCTCAACCAAATCATAATTTTGTCCCTACTCCTCTTAGATATGCCAATGGGAATATCATCTCTCAATCTCTAATGAATCACAAAATTCTTCAACATCTTCAAAATAAACCTTTAGCTCCATTTATTGCATCCATAGATATTGGATACAGTTCTCCAACTATCACACATTATGGGACTAAGGACCCTATTATATTTATTAAGTATTTTGGTAATCTTTATAAGGAATGGGTTTAAACTAACACCTTTGCTACCACCAATATCTTAGCCAAAACCTTTGTTGGTGATACACTTGAATGGTACAACCAACTTCATATACATTCCATCTCACAAATAGAGGATTTAATCAATGCTCTAATGAATTAATTCTAATGGGATGACCTTCTTTAAAATTGCCTTAGCCATTTCATCAATACCAAGCAACTTCTTAATGAATCTACTCACAGTTTCATCAAATGATGGAAGTCTCTAGCTCATAAATTGGACCATAACATGAATATTGATACTCTTTTAAGACTACTTGTTACTACTCTTAAATCTCCCCTTCAATACAAAGTTCAAATCTTTCCCCCTAAAATATTAGAAGAATCCTTAGACCAAGAAAAAATGTAATAATTTCTGATGAATCAATTTGAAACACCTCAAACAACTACTAAAAAACCATTACAATCATTTTCTCATAACATTGATTCATTTAAGCCTCCCTAACCTCAAAATGGAGCATCCAATTCAACCAATTTTAACCCAACTCACCCTCCCTTGAGTCTAGAACAACTTAAGAAAAAATTTCTACCCTATAAACCCATGAGCTTTGATTCTTCCAAACCTCCTCAAAAATAGTAAAATCCTATTAAGTTTTATTGGTTTCATGCTACTATAGGTCATTCTCATGAGTCTTATCATGATCTTCACAATTTTTTTCTTACTTCCTTGCTTGGTCCACATTTCAATCTTGATACTCTAACAAAACAATGCTATCAAGACTATGTTCAAGACTCATAAATTCAATCTAAGGAATTACCATAACATCAACATCAACTACCTAATGAAAAACAATAATTATCCCATACCTACACCTCATCCACTAATGTTATTCAAACCACAATTGATCCTTCTTACTACACCAATAAGGAAAGGATAGCTAACATGAACAACTTTAAACATATCATTGCATCCATTTAATCTCAACTGCTTAGGTCATATGAACCAAAGGAGTATCTATTTCAAATGCCTACTCAAAAGTATATCATACATGGTCCTCTTTTACCTCCTTTACCTATTCATACCTCTCCTACACATCCTATGTCACATTCAACATATGTAAAACCTAACAAACCAACACATTTACCTATCTCTAAATGCACCTACCAACCCAATACAAATCATTTTAATGGTTCAATTCTACCTTACTCCACCTCACATGTTGGGGCATCTTATGATACCCATCCACATGTCCCTTTAAAACTTTGGGCATGTTGCAATGCTCATCCATACATCCACTTACCCATTGGGGCGTCTTACATTCCCCACTCTTATTCTAAAATTCATAATAACAAACAAATTCAACTTCAATAAACCTTCCAAGACTTATAGAATTGTATTTCACATGCTCATCTTGGATATAGACATTATCTTAGATCTTGCTTGTTATTTTTTGTCTCATGTTTCTTTGTTTTTGTGAACTTAACTTATTTTACTTTCACTTTACTAACATCATTGTCTCCTTTGGGTTCTTTGGTTTTCTTACACATTAAATTTGACATTTATTTTCACTTTTGTTCTTATATATCTATTTCATTTTTATCTTTTTATGTAATTCTTTGCCTTAGTAGATTTATGATTATTTTCCCCCCATTATTTATCATTCACCTCATTGGTGTTCACCTTGTGAGTTGCAGTGTAAGACCATGGATATAACTAGTCTCTCCTCATAAATTTCCACATTAAAACATCTTTATATCACTTTTTGGAATGACTACTACTTTTATTAGTGGTTGTGCTAGATCCATTGTAGGTTAGTTGGCTTCTCTAGTGAAATGACTATCATAACATAGCCCTGTCCCTTTAATATCTCTATTTTACCTCCTTGTGATCAACTACAAGCATATTAATTATTGTATCACTTATTACATATATGGATCTCTTATCATCCCTATATTTCACTTATCTCCTTTCATTTGAGGCTCACATTAGTTAATTTTGAGAATTCACACTTACTTGTAGGCAAGTCTAGGATTATTTAGACACCTTAGTATTTAGGTTATTTTATCTAATGACCAAATGTAAGATCTCTTATGTTTATCACCTATTTCACTCATGTTTGGTTCTCTGAATTTGTATGGAAGAGGAAGAATATAAAAATCTAAAACAATTTAAAATACAAATCATAAAATACAAATAAAAGGTAATGATTAAAAGGCAAAAACAATCTTAAAAGTTAGATCACACCAAAATATGTTATCTATATTTGGCATGTATCCTATATTATCTAAATCTCAAACTCTAGAGTTGGCCTCATGATAGAGCCTAAGTCAATTGGGGTGCATAGGCCAATAGACTGGGGTAGGAGGTATCATTATATCATATACTATCTAGTGCCACCTAATTTCTCATGCAAGTACCCAATCCTCATAGTAGATGAACATCTCTATAAGGGGTCCTAAAAAATGGGGATTTTTTTTTTTTTGAGAAGGTAGGTTCATTTTAAATTTCATGCATATATCCTTCATGGGTTGATTTATGTACTTCACTTATCAAACTAAGCTTTGTGTTCATTAGTCAAAATGTCTTAAGTCCTTGGTGTTAATAGTTCTTAGCCTTTCTCACTTGTTGAGTGTGTCTCATTATTACTAAGGATGTTCACATCACCCATGTGGGACCTCAAATTCCTTATTCACATCATATTTTACTTATATTCCCCTTGTTTGATATTAATTTTAGATAATCACATCCTTAATCACCTCTGCCTACTTATGATTCTTGGTTTATAGTTTGTGAGTGACATTGTAATACCATGGATAGGACTAGACCTTCTTCAAAAATACCCTTACACCATTTATTTACCATACCATCTCATTATCACACTATTCGTATCATTATGTGGTTGTGCTTTCTTACATTGTATCTTAAAACAAGCACAAAGTTTGAGTATTCATCCTTTAGAGATTTTAATATTCATCTATTTATCATGTTCTTATTTGATTTTTGTGTACTTAAATTATCTTAATATGAAATTTGGCATTCTTACATGTTTCTTTTTATGTATTATCTCTTCATTATTATCTTACATCTTAACTTACATTTCATTTTCAATCATTCACGTTTTTATTTATGTTTGATTGGACATGCTTATCTTGCATGGGGTTACTTTTCACTTACATATATTTGTTAAAGTTTTCTTACATGAATATTTCATTTGTTATTCATGTTTTACATGCTTCCCAATGTGATTGAGTATTTTCTACATTCATTTTTACTATTTATGTTTTACATGATTCCCAACATGATTTAATATGTTCTACATTCATTTGCCATCAATAATTTGGTTCTAAGCTTGCCTTAAAAATCCTAATTTACCAATTTTCCTAAATAATTAATTTATAATTTAACCATCCTACACACATACATATTGTTTCTATTATTAGTCTTATATCCTTAGGGTTTCTCAAATGCAGGTATTTCACCCTCTACAATCAAGACTATGAAGTTTGCATACAATCATTTAGTGGAAAGGTAAGTTAGGGTATGTGTATGGTATTTTTATTTACTCTCATTTTATTTTAGCATCAATTTTAGTATGTCATTTCTATTTATCTTAATTTTGTGTGTTTCTATGTTCTTTTCTTGAAGCACAATCCCCTATTGCACCTACATGACACATGATGAGCTTCGAGTGGGGCATATGTATACACATAATATTTTCAACCTTTATTAAATAGTGATGCTTTATATCTTGTAAGAACCCATAGAGTATTAATATCTTTGATTTCATACCCTAAGATATGGGTAGACCATATTGTGATTCACAAGATTGTTGTCCCTTTTTTCCACTTGCTATTTACACACTTGTCTCCTAAAAACCATTCCTCTAAGATTTGACTCCTATTTTTCACCCTTCTCTAGTCATGTACCATCTTCATCATCCCTTTCCCTAGCCTAAACCCCCTTTTGGTAGTTTACATTACTATATAAACTAAATCAACCTTGTATTGTTATTTACAAAGCTTATTACGAACTAGGTTGACCATGGCTGACATAGTCCATTACCTAGTTAGTTTTTTGCCAATTTTAATACTAGGTCTATTGGGTCGACCTTATTAGCCTAAATTTTTTGAATTGTTTAGGGTTATATCTACCTATATAAACACATCCATTTTACCATTTATAAATTAAGAGAATAATAATTAAGATATATTATGCATTTTCTTATCCACCATTCTACTTGAGAAGTAAGATTAGAGTTTCATACTTTCTTTGGAGATGCGGATCTTGTCTTATGTCTTTTGGATACATAGATAGGTTATGTATTATAGAGTTTATTTATCTTTTTTATCTTTACATAACATAACAACATTTTTTTAAGCACCTTAGTCAAGGTAGAGAATTAGTCTTGGCAGGTTTGACTTCAAAGGTAAGTATTCCTAACTTTGTTCCTCCTTTGTAAGAGTAGATAAATATGAATTTTTACATTTATTGGATTCATTAGGATTATGTATACATTAACATAAGTATATGCATTCTATGCATGTTTAATTTTAGTGTTTATTACCCCCCCCCCCCCAACCACTTTGTTTCATGAGATTTTGTGAGCATTAGATTAGATTTTTCTTTACTTATTATTAGTTTAGTGAATATTAAAACATAAGACCTAGTTAGGGTTATTGCATAATTTTTCTTGAATGGAGGCTTTAGAACCTTCCCTAGTGATATTATTGTGGCAATTTATCCCTTGGCTAGGTTTAGTGATCCATATTATTCATGACCTTGATTATCTAATCTATCCCCAATTGGAAGTGTAAGTAGGATTTGTCTTCTCTGAGTTAGGATTGATTTGTAGACATGTTGATTTTCTCATTGCATACACATTATTCATAAGTTTCATGAATTTTATAGGTGCATTAGTTATCATAAAAGGTAAAACCATAAAATCATAGTGTCTATACCTCATCCTAAAAGCATTTTTAAGGATATCTTCCTCCTTTATCTTCAACTGATGGTACACTGATTTAAGGGATTTTTTTAAAAAGATCATTATTTCTCTCATTTTATTAAAAATATATTCAATAAAGGGAAAATTATACCTATTATTTATGGTGACCTTATTTAACATAATGTAATATATGCATACACAAAGAATCTCATCCATGTTTTTGATAAAAACCATAGGTGCTCCCTAAGGTGATATACTAGGTCTAATCAGTACTTTAAAAAATATATCTTGGAGTTGGGATTTCAGTTCCACTAGTTTAGTTGTCATTTTATAGGGTACCTTAGATTGAGGCTCAAATCCTATAATTATATTAGTTATGAAGTTAAATTCCATTTTTAGAGGTAATCCAGGTAGATTTTCTAGAAACACATCCCAAAATCTAGGCAAAAGGGAAAATCCTCTATGGTAGGTTGCTTAGGTTCTCCCATTTCATCTATCTAAACAATAAAAACTAGATAACCCTTCCACTAAGCCTTATTAAATTGGATGGTTGATACTTTCCTCAAATTAAGCTCATTTCTCCACTTGGATTTAGGTTTGATTTCCAAAATCACTTAAAGACTCCACTTTCTTCTCAAATCAATCTAAATTTTCCTCATGCTTCCAAGTCTAATTCACTCCTAAGATCACAACATATGATCCTTGTGGATTTGTAAAAAAGTCTACTATGGTTGTGACATTAGGTAATTCCACATTCAATTCTACCAGACACTTATGTACCTTGACCCTAGATTGATTCCTATACTACATAGTCCATGCATTTTACATATGCCCAGGGTTTATCATAAGTTTATTAATAAATTAATGAGAAATGAAACATTTAGTAGCTCTAGTATCTATCAAAAGAGAAACATACTTCCCCAAAAATGTACATGACACCTCTATAGGTGAGATTTAAAACTTAGCTTGATGATTTTAAACTACTACATGAATTGATTATTGGAATGTCCCTTGCTGAGAAGATGAAGAAGGATTCTTGAATTTTCTCCCTATTTTCCACCAAGGGTAGTCTTTTTCATAATGATCTCCTCTAAAAATAAAATATCCCCCTAATGATCCTTTTATTTTAGGTGGGTTACCTCCTTTATTTCCATCCCTAAAGATATTACTTGGATTCCTTGTCCTTGAAGCATTATTAATTAAATCTATTTTTTAAATCCCCACTATACTTCCTATTCTTATTTTTGAGATAAGTATTAGACCTCCAATTTTTTTATGGTACTCATCTCTTACCTCAATAAGAGATTTGAGATTATGCTCCTACTTGATATATTTCTCAAAGACCTGATCCATAGAGCTCATTCCATGCACATCCACTTCAAATACAATCTATGGCCTTAAACCCTTGACAAAATTTTGGATTTAGAAACATTTAAATTTATGATATTGGGGAATGTATTTGAGAATTTTCATGTACTACTCCCAATACTTAATCATTGATATATCTCCTTACCTAAAATTTTGAAACTCTATTAGCTTCTATTTAAAATAAGTTGTGGTAGCCATCATTATCTGAAAAAAATTACAAACTACTCCTATGTGGTGGTGGTGGAGCCAAGACCCATTTCCATTTTATTATTGGCCCACCAAGTTGTCAACTCACCGTCTAGTTGGTATTCTCCCCATAATGCTTTGGTTACTTTAGATTAATTTTAGATTTTTAAATACTTTTTAATTTTAGTGAGCCACCCTTAAAATACACCACTCAACACTTTTCCATCAATTTTTTGTGGATTTACCTTTTTCATGTCACGTGAAAGTTCTGATGTAATTTGTGACCATATAGCTTTGTGTTCTTAAACATTATCTTACTCATGACATTATTACTATTTAATATATTAATTACATTATTATTCTTCCTCCTCATACCCATGCATTTCTTATTTGATGGATTTTATTTTTTCCCATGTCTCATTCAATATTGTGAGGATTTGATCAAGCTTAGTAATTTATTTTATTGCTAATGGATTTAGGTTAGATTTTTGATCCTGATGTGATGCACTTAATTCAATTTTTTCCTTTGTGTGAACAATTTTATCTTATTTAAAGTAAGGATAATCTAAATTCAATGTTAGTGGATTCATTAGGTTCGAGCATTTGAACCTACACTCTAATACCACATGTTACAACCCCTTTAGATTACCTAGGAAAGTCTTGAATTTTGTATACATCATAAAAATGGAAGAAACATATTATTTAATTAGATTCATTTGATTATAATTATATCATCAATTAATAAACAATAGTCATTTAAGAAAAATACTTCCATCAGAGTATATTTAAAAGACTCACAATCAATAGTCCTTCCAAAACTCAATAAGTAAATCAATTTGAGTAAATGCTTAATATAGTACTATTATTTATTATATAAATACAACATGATGTAATAATAATCACACATAAAGACAAATTCCCTAGTAGTATCGGTTTAATAATCTTGACATTTAATACTTAATATATACAACTGAGGAATCTCATTGTTGAGATATGTCATATATTTAGTCATATTATTGTACATGGTCCTAATTAATAACCATACTAATATAAAATATCAAAACATACAAATAATTGTTGTATAATGTTCTAAATATAACCATATTGGTATGAAATGTCCAAACACATAAATACTCTACTGTAAAATGTCACAAATATAATCGTACTATTGAAAAATGTCTAAACATATAAATAATCTACTATAAAATGTCACATATATAATCATAGTGATGAGAAATGTCAAAATATAGAATTACAGTATTTTACAATGTCACATATACAATCATATTATTGAGAAATGTCAAACATATATAGATCAATTGTATAAGCCATGATTAAGCATCAATAACTGATTCAAATTAACTATAAGAAGGGAGAGAATCATCTGGGTTATTTACCTCCAAGCATAGACCAATGGTATCCCACACACCTCCCTACTATGAGTGGCCCTTCCCTTCATGAAGGGGTAGATAATGATGAAGCAAGAGTCTAGAACTATCTGAGAGTATAATCATTATTACATATAGTCAATTATATAGACCATATGCACAACTCTATCTAATATAATTTCAAATAAACATGCAAAAAAGAAAGTATAATGGATAGATAATGTATACATCTATAACATCACTTTAGCCAAAGAATTTATAGTACTAAAATTATAACATTACTTTGGTCATTTGATTTATACTTTCTACTTTAACATTATGCCACCAATAAATTTTGTACAAGACTGATGATGTGTAACTTACAACTAGGCATCCTATCTATCACACATAATCTTTTAGGCTAGGATAAATGATCCTAATGATGCTTAAGTAGAACAAGATAATTTTAGTTTCAATCATATCTTATGACTTATATGTTAGATTAATTACATTTAATAAAAATACCAAACATCATTCTATCAAAATATCCAAATAGATAATCATAATCAAACAATGCATGACCAAACAATATATCACATATTTTAAGAATTATTTTAACTATTATTCAAGTTTGACTCCACCAAGTGTCATTCACACATATAGGTACTACACTACTTAAATAATCCTATCTATATAAGCCACCTTCTCTATTAAATCAAAATATCATACTCATGTTGTACACCAAAGATGTTAAAATACTAAAATGTAATTGAGCATGTAAAAATACTTATAACTTATATTGTCGTATATTACCAATATGGTCAAAATTTTAGACATTAGAGTTTATTTTCATGCCAATTAATATTTTATATATGTAAATATTAAAACAAAATGTACAAAATTTTAACCTAGAAACTTATAATTATTAAATTTCCTAAAATATCTCCATTTATAAACCTATATGTAGTTGTGAAAATGACCTACAGATTTATAAATGGAAAAACAAAGTCACTTATTTAATAAAAGGATTTTTAGTAATATAAACACCTAAATTATGGCTACATAGTTTTATCTCATATTTACAATCAACCTAATTTATTAATAATTTAGGTTTTGAAATCAAAACATAGTCCATTTTCTATCTTCATAATTTCACATGTTTCTAAAACCCTTACATCAGTTTATAATCATAAATTGAAATTATTAAAGTATTCTAAATAGAAAACCAAATAAAATGTCACATATTTGCTTGTTAATTTAAGTATGAGGTTACAAATGGAGAGGTAAAATCCTTGGTTTTATTAATGTCTATGCACTTATTAGATCAATGCCTTTAAAATTATTAAAAGAAAAAACATACAACATTTAGCATAGCATTGTCCACTTCTATAGATGTGTGGGTGAGAGTCAAATCTCACCCCTAGGTTTACAATAGTATGAAGTGAATAAAAATCATTACTCACACCCAAAAAATATTTCATTTCAAATCTATAGTTTTTTCCTAGCAAGATTTTCTTCAAAATTAAAGCTTTAAAGTTTATACTCAACAAGGTTCATTTCAAATTAAAAAGTTAGATCAACTACCTTTAGTGAATTAGATTAATTTGACAAAGCCCATTTTTTGAAGAGAAATGTCTAGATGTCAAAAACTCATATTTATAACTACACAACAAACCTCAAATTATCTACCCTACATTTCCTAAAGGAAGTAAAATGTGCAGTCCAAATTCAAGGTTCATTACAACTACAACCATATGGATATCAAGTGAAATAAGGAATAATATCCACCATAATCAAAATATATCTAAATTCATAATGGGTAATCTTTAGCTTTGATGAGCTAATTACTATTTATATGTTTTCATTTTTCAAGTTTTGAATCCCCACACATAGATAAATAATGATAAAAACAACATAGCCATATTCATAATCCTATATTTAAAATGTAAAATTAGTAAAATTTATTGTTACTTTCTTTGTTAATCAACCACATGAAATCCCTTCTTTAAAATTATTTCAAACATCTTAACCCTATCTAATGTCTTTGTCATGCCCATTGTGCCTTTTTTTCTTCTTCTTTTAATGTTTTATTTCTTTTATTCAAAATCATAGTCTTGGCTCCTAGTTCTTCACCATGATAAAAGACTCAGTCTCCTAAAAAAACTCTAGTTATCATGATCACTACACCACATTTTTACTTCCTCATTTAATAGAAAATCCCACCTAAAACAGGCTATGGGTGAAAATTGAAAACCTATTACCATATCTATTGATCATGCCAAAAAATGTGAGCCTTAAGTTTAGGTTTTTTCTAAGTAGTGGTTCTCTCCTCTTGACAACTACCCAAAAATGCATCTTGTTGACTTAGAAAATAATAAACAACCCCTAATCACATTTTTGGTCCAATGATTACTTGGGTTGACCCTTAGTTTACCATGTTTTTTTTTAATTTTTTATACAAAACAATTCCTTTACACCTTCCATTAATGGTGGCCAAGGGTTGAATTTATATAATAAAATATATTCATTTGAAGTGTTAATAGAGATAATGTCACCTAAGCCATCTGATGTCATCATACATGTATCAATTTGTAAATATTCCCTCTAAAATATTTACAAATATAAGTCACAATTTTGGGGTTCTTTTAAATTATAAATTTCAAACTTAAACCTTTAGACATTGTTAAAATAACTTATGCAAACAATCCAATGCTAATTCATTATGAACTACTAGCTTTACATAGAGTTACTAAGATAGTCCTATGTTTTTATTTTTGGCTATAAGTATCATTTTAGAAAAAATAACCAACTTGCATAAGAATTTGAAACAAAAACAATAAACACACTAATGTAGACTTATTTTTAGGCCAATACCATTACACACAGATAAACACTCAAAGATTAATCAATTATCATAAATCAACATCCTTGTAGTTAGACATAAGTCAAAACACAAAATAAATAGGCAAAAAAAAAAAAAAGATATCAAATGCAAACCACACAAATATAGTTGAGTGGTGCTATGTGGGTGTGTAATTATTATCATATGGCTCTATTTACCCCCAATTGTCATGATATATCACCCTCTCCCATATGATGCTCTCCCTCTAAATTTTTTATGAGTGGTACAATTGTTCTACATCCACCTCACCTAGAAAAAGGGTAGTTAGTCTTTTTCACACATCATAAAATATATTAAGTAGATGAAAAGAACTAATTCAATATTAAATGATTACATGTAACCATAGAATCTAAAACATCATGTTAGATAATCATCATACATTATCTTTTTTATGAAATTAAATAGTGTTGTAAATAAAAATATAAGATGAGTTAAATTACCTGCAGTAATGCTGAAATCTAAAATCCAAAGTAATAAGCAATGGTATCAAACCATCATATCATTTAATTCTTCCATTAGGGCAAAAATTGAGATGTAACATCGCTTCTTGTATTGGTTCTCAGCATGATCAATTTCTTATGACCAAGTTATTTCCTAAGAGTCTTATAGGATATGCCCTATATTGGTTATATACATTTCCTATGGGATATGTGAATAGAGTACATGATTTACTTGTCCTCTTCTTAGTGCATTTTTGATAAAAATTAGTATTTCTCTCAAATTACTCAAATCAAATAAGGACATAATGAGCACATTGTTGACTATATACTTAAATTTAATATAATGCCTACTGAAATGTCAAATAAACTACCTAATAGTGAAATTTGAAATCTATTCTCAAATGGTTTGCATAACCTACTTAAATATAAATTCATGTATAACATGTATTCTTAATTTTATGAGCTTTTTCATGTGCTAAAAACATTGAAGTTAAAATTATGGATTTTATTATCTTAAAAAACACATATATTGCTTCTAAATCCACTATATCCAAATCTCAAGGAAAAACAATGCTTAAACCTAAGAATAATAATGCACCTAATTTCCAAGCTAGTAATGAGGCCAAGACAATTAATGTAGTTTCATAATTGAATGATAGGCTTGCTTTTATTACTCCTAAGTAAAGGTTAAAATTTACAACACTACTAGAACCACATCACCACATGTTAAATAAATTTATCAAATGTAACAAGATTTATTTTCCATAGACATTTCACATAAATACAACTTGATCATTTCCTAGAGGATATGATCCAAATAAAATTTTGAATATTATTGAGCTTTAGGACATATGATTAATTGATGATTAAAATTATAACATAAGATTCAATATATAATTGATAAAAAAAATATTATAATTTATTTTCATAATTTTAAATTGAATGAATTTGTTTCAAAACTCAAACAATGCAAGCAAATATTTAGCAATCCATTACCAAACCACAATAATCCAAATAAAGATAATGTGCATAAGGAAACATTTTAACATCATTCAACTAATCCACCTAAGCATGAAATCCATAAAATTATTGGCATGTTTTTTAGTTATAAAATGAAATCACCTTATATTATATTTCATGACCATGAAATACCTAACGATGCATCAAACAATGGTCCTATATAAATACATGGTTTTGTATACTATTATCATTCTATCACACATGGAATTATGATTTGCAATAATTTTATCAAAAACCTTATTTGAATGTAATTATTAGTTAGTCAAGGCTATACTAAGAGATATTTAATTGGTATAAGTATGATACTATGAATATATGATAGTCATGCGTGCACACATTTACATAGTATTAATCTTCTAGTTGTAGTTTGTCCTTAGGAAATTTTAGTTTAATTTTATATGTTATATCAAAAACATGATTGAAAAATATATTACTTGGATGCCCTTATCATAAGTAGATGAGATAAATATCTTATACACTACATAATTATGGTAAGTTTGTACATAATAATGAAATACATATCATTCACAAAATAACTTATCATAGACTTATTATACCTAGGAGATTACATGTGCGACCATCTAGTACATGTTAAAATGAGTGAATAATTTACCATTGTGTGACCTATTCATGTATTATATCACCATATTATATAGTACATATTATATTTTATACTATGACATCATCACCTAATGTACGAGCTACTATAACTTTAGTTCATATAGTTTTAGCTCTAAGACATACAACACCTAGTCACCCACATAGTAGGATTAGTTTTCAACCTATGAAATTTTTTATACCAAGATTTATTTATACACATTCTAAGTTGATCCTTCATCCCATTATACATGTATTTATATTTATTAGGATGAAAATTATTTCACATCTCATGATTATTTTTTAATGTATTGAGTGATACCAAACTCCTATAGTCTAGGATTTGATGATAGATAAAATATTATTGGTTAGTCTAGACACTCATATTTTGTAATATACACTTAAAATTTTCATTTTTTACCAATATTTAATATACATTATGTATGTGTACATAACTCATTCTTACTCAAACTATCTCTCAACAAATCACTTATCTATGGCTCGGTCTTCCCAATTTATTGATATTCAAAGGAAATTAACTAATTTGAGGAGAGGCTTAGAGCTATACAATGGGGAGACAAAAAATCATCCTCCATTAATGGTGCTTCAATATTTCTCTTTGTGGTTTGCCTTGTTCACCTTTGCCTCCTTGGTTCTTATTGCTTCTTTTTTACTTAGTACAAGTGGTGGTCTTTAATTTATTATTTTAATCCTATCTTTACATTGGTGTTTGATTTTTTATTGTTACGTGCTTTTTTTTGGTGTGCTTGGTTGTTTTTCTATTATTTGGGATGTGGTGTATGTCCTTATTACACATCCCTTCCCAAAAAACCTTATTTATACATTTGGAGAGGGGCATTAATTAATTGAAGTGGTTTATGGAAACCCTTGGATTTGATGAGCTTAAGTGTGTGGAGAAGGGGAAGCATGGTGTTTTTAATGAGTCAAGCGATGTTACACAGGTTGATAATATTTTCAATAATAAGATAATTTGCCCTAACTCATCTTAGGTGTAAGTTGAAGTGACTAGAGCTCCAAAAATATTGTTCAGTGAAATTTTGTGGCTAGAAGAAGTGGTAAAACACTTGAAAGGAGTTGAGATTGTGGTGTGTAGAGAATATCATGGCAAGTATCAATGCATTGAAGTTTAAATTGGTAAGATATCTAGCCCTCCAAAGACAATGAAAATTGTTCCAAATATTTCTATGGAATTTAACCTATAGTAGGAGGAAACTAGGATTAAAAATGTAGGGTTTTTCTTTGTTTACTTCAAAAAGAACTCTCTTCCTTCTATTTTTTTTTTTGATAATTGGATAAATTATTTTTGGGTAAAAATTCTAGGCCTGTATATTAGTTTTGATTAGATGATGTATAAAGGGGTGTTCATGATTTTGTTTAAAAAATCCAATATGCAATGTATGGTTATCAGTAAACCCTTATGGAATGTTGGCCAGTCAATTTTTAAAGCTCCCATAGAACCCAAAAATGGACTGTAATGACCTTGTTTTTGAAACTAACCCCAAATGGGTTGATATTGAAGGAGTGTTAATTCAACTATGTAATTTTATTCCAAAGGAATTTAAACACCTCAGATAAGTATTGAGAATAGAGGATACTAAAATGTCTCTTACTCATATGAATGCTAAGGTTTTAATTTATTTAAAACCCTTGGATTTCTTTCTGGATTCCCTCAATTTTAAAATTAAGGGAAAATCCCATACTTGTGCTTTTAAAGGACTAGGTGGATTGAATGCTTAATTTTTTTGTTAAAAATATGGTCATCTTAGGAAAAATTATCCTATGCTAGTTAATAAGGGTAATATACCTAATAGACAAAAAGAGAAAGAAGTCCCAAAAATGAGACTGTATTAGATAATTTATAGTTTTTTTAAAATCCTATATTCAATAGTGCACATTTGAAAGATAGTTCCCCCTTATTGAGCCTTTTGATAAGGATGGTCCTAAGAATTAAAAAGAGAGGGGTCCAGATGACTCCTCCCTTGACTCTCAGGTGCATGACCCCCTCATAACCTTCTTTTGATAGCTTGAATCCCTCACTAGATATGATAACTTATCTACTTTATAGCCTAGATGATACATTTATTGAACAAAAAGCTTTTGTGAACCCACCTTCTGAGGAATATGTGGTTATCCTTACTAAATCCCCTATTCAACACACTACTTATTATAATATCTCACCCTTGGTCAAGCCCAAGAATCTTGATAGTGGTGTTTCTTCGATATATATCTCCTCAAATAAAGATAAATTTGATATGCATGCCTCTGAGATGGATATATCAGATAGAGATCCTTTGACACACAAGGATCCTACAAGTGCTAAAAACTAGATGTCTAAAAAAGGAGGAAAAAGAATTAAAACATATTTGGGATCTTCCCTGGTAGATCATGTAGTGCCTAAGGAGAAAAAAATATGGTAAAAGAGTCCATTCACATTAATTGGGACTCTCCCTCTAAAAAAAGGATAAGGAAAATAAAGTTCCAAATTGCTTCACTAGATTGTATAATAGTAGGGGTAAGACCCATGGTCAATCTAATTTACCTATATCCACCCCTCTAGTTGTGTATGTGGATTGTAAGATGGAATGTGAGAAGGTTGGAGTCCCCTTATAGAAAACCAATTATAAGACAGTTCAAACATTCTAGAGAAAACTTGGATTTTCTTTATTTGCAAGAAGTTAAGGCTATTGGACCCTAACTATCCTTAGTATTGAAATTTATCTAGACCAATGTTCAGTAGTTATATACTAATAATCAAGGAGGGAAAGGGGAAGCCTCTATCTTGGTTAAACTTGAATTAAAAGATTGCATTATTGAACACGGTGTCTCTCCTTATAATAGAGTGGTTTGGGTTTTTCTATAAAGTCAATATCAGACCTTTAGCCTGTGTAACATCTATGACCCAAATTACTATAGGGAGCATTCTGATCTATGGAATTGGTTGGCTAAATGTAAAAAAAAATCCTTGGGTCTTTTGGGGAGACTTTAATACATGGAAGGGAAATGAGATATTTTTTTGGTCCAAATTCAAAAGAATGTATAGAGTTGGAGACCCTCTCTATAAAGGTAAAATCCTAAGTAGAGGAATCCGGTACACCTAGTGCAATAACTAGAGCATCAATAAAAGGCAATACTCTAGACTCGATAGATTTTACTTGAATAAAGAGACATTTTCTATGACCCATATTAAGGATGGTAATGTGTTGATAGTCCTGCCCTTTACTATGTCCAACCACCACCCTATTAAAATGGGTTTTTCAATGATATGTAAGGATAATAAGGAACTTGATCCTTTAAAAGGTTATATAAATTTAATGTGTCCCATTTGGCTGATAGAGTGTGTTTGGAGGGTCTTCAGGATTTCTAAAACATTGGTAAATTGATATGTTACTCCAACTCCAAAATTGACCATTATAATTCTAGTATGGATACTTCTAAAAAATTTACAAGAACCTATGGGTAAATCAAAGAAAAAAATCATAGAAATTCTACAAGGGTTACTCAAGAGACACTTATTCATGTTGAAAGCTTGTTGCATCTTGAACCTATCAATAGGGTACTTCTTGAATATATTAATCACTTGAAGCATCATGTTAGATAATCACATAACTATATTACTAGAGGGGTACATATCTGATCTAGATTAAAGGTATCAAAGTTAATGGTCAATTTATGCAGGATGCAACTAGCATAAAAGAATATTTTTTTGAGTTCTATTTCAATCTTTTCCTCTGTAATGGTTCTAGTGCCCGTGTTGAAAAAAACAGGGCTCTATGTGATGCATGCATTCTTAGAAAGGTGATATAGAATCAAGCCTCTTTCCTATATGCCTTTATCTTGCTTGATGAAGTCAAAAATACCATTGATTCACTTAAAGAGGATAAATTACTTGGGGTGGATGGATTCCCTACTAAATTCTATAAATTCAATAAGGAATTTATTTCTAAAGACTATCTGGAGGTCTTTAATGAGGCCATTGATATCAGCACACTTAGCCCAAACATCAATAGAGGGTTAATCAAGTTCATTCACAAGGATGGTATTTTATCTTCTATAAAAAACTGGAGACCAATTACCCTTCTATATGTCTCTTATAAGATTTTGATAAAGATATTTATGAGTAGGATATCTTCACTTTTACCCTTTATTTTCTTGGAAACCCTTCTATATATTACCCTTACCCTTTGTGAGGACCAATTACCCTTCTATACATCCTAGAAAATTTAATCACTAGCTGATAAGGTATATATTAGGCTAAAGACTCAAACTAGGATGCATGAATGATCTTGCTTGATTTTGAAAAAGCATATTATAAAATTGAGTGTCCATTCATTGAGAGATTACTACATGCCTTTAGGTTCTAGGATAGATTTTGTAGAATGGTCATTGTACTCTTTAAGGATGCTTTAGCAGTCATTAAAGTCAATGTGGAATTGATAGAATCTCTTAAGCTTCAACACTCCATTAGACAAAGGTGCCAACTTACCCCTTCACTCTTTATTATAGGAATGAAAGCATTAGACTATCTCCTTAGATTCTTAAACATTGGGCCTCTAATCAAAGGTATCTCACTCTCAAATAATGATTCCCTCATTGATGTATTATTTTTTGATGACACATCATTATTTGTCACCTTGGAACAAATATACCTAGCTTAGGTAGCAGATAGACTAGATATTTACTACTCTAATTCTAGACCTAAAATGGCAATGCATAAATCACACATGTTGGGTTGGCAAGAATAGCCTCCTGATTGGTTGTCAAACCTTGGCTTAACTTATAAAGGGTCAGATGAAATAGTTAGATACCTAGGTATTCCATTTACCCTCACACCCTCCTTTAAAAATATGTTGGAGTGGATCTTCTATAAAATTAATAAGAAAATTATAAAATGGTAGGGACATTTACTATCCTTACCAGGAAGGATCCAAGTTTGTTAGAAGGTTCTCTCATCATATAGTATATATTATGCTTCTTGCTAACTCTTTGGAAAATCTTAAATTAACATGCTCCATAGAGTCATAATATATTTCCAATGGTCTGATGGGAAAGGGGGTAAGAAAGGCATGCAATTTCATGGAACTTTTGCTTGAAACTTAAATATATTGGTGGCCTGGGGATAATGGACCTATCAGCTATAGGGTATGTCACTAGAAGCTAAGTGGATAATCAGAGCTTACAATGGAAATGAACCCTAAAAAGTCTTGGTTAGGAATAATATTTTTAGAGGTTTTCCCAAAGGAAGATCAGGGTATAAAGGTTTGAATATTTTTGATCGTATCATTGGGCCCTTTACAATAAAAGTGGCTAGCTTTCCTATATTTAATTCCATTTGGTCAACCTAGGATGTAACCAAGCCCTTCATTATTGATAAACATGTCTTCAACTAGTTTGGGACAACTTATCAGGGTTATAAGTTACTTTGGTGTAATTTTGTTATCAATAAGAGATCACTTGCCCTCACCAGAGGCTACTCTACCTTTGATTGGTACATTAAAGGGTTGAGGAACTTTAAGGATCTATATTCCCATATGGGATGGGATTATTGGTATGATCTTAAAGCTAAATTTCAGATTCCTAAGTCTTAGTGAAGAATGTTCACCCTATTCCAACAAGATCTAAAGGGAAAAAATAATATGGTTTTCATGGAAGAAGAGGGTGAGTTTTGGGATAGTGTGAAGTAGAAGAATGGTCCACCTCTACATGAGTTTACCTCTCAAATGCTTTACAAAAATGTCTCCTTTTCTAATGTCCCCTACCTCATCCTTAACTGTATTTGGTCTATGTTTGATTCTCTACCTACATGGTCCTTTAGGTTTGATGTGATTTGGGCCTCTTGTCTTAAACCCAAGAAATCTTACTTTTTCTAGTTGTTAATCCTTTCTATTCTTTCTATAGTGAAATTTAAATGGTTGAGCATGTATTTTTATCCTACCCATATGTTTTTAAGATGTGGAAATATTGTCTTAAATGTTGGAATGTGGTTTTCAATTGTGAAATTAGCTGGCTTAACATGTCTTAAGATTAAAGTACACCCTTTCTTTCATTAATTTTGGCTTGTATTTTCTAGTAAAATTTTATGGTTTTTATGGAAGCAAAGGAACCTTTAGGTTTTCTAATATAAGGCTAGATTTCTTACTGACTTCTCAATAGAATTCATCCTCCATATTTTGTCTTTGTATATATTCTTAAAAATAAAAGTGCCTTAGGACCAGCTTGAGCAATTTATAAGGACAAAACTCCCCAAATTCATCTTTGAATTCCTACTAGATTTTGGGGGATACCCCAAATTGTGCCCTCATCTTGATTAGGTAGTGATTCACTAGATGAAAAAAAAATCAAAAGTTTCACAATTAGAGTGGGATTAAATAAAAGATACATACTTTGACCAGGCCTACAACCTAGTATAGGAATGGATTACTCCATCTAAATCTGATCAAAATGGGATTAATACTTGGCTAGCTAAAAATGAAAATGTGATAAGGGATGTGCATAATGAAGAGTAAGGAAGTTGCATAATCAGAGAATCTGAGGATACATTTTCATCATTTGATCTAATCCTCTTCCCTAAATTAGGTGATGAGATTATAGAGATAGTACCTTCTTCTTAGGGATTAGCTCCAACAATGCGTAACCAGGGTATACAAGAGGAAGTATGGAAGAAGATTGACAAGAATATCAATATCTTCTCTATAAATTTAGATAAATTAATTGAAAGAGGAGGATTTGAGGATGTTGAGGATGTCTTAGAGTATGTCAAAAATAACACTATAAAAGGACTGTTAGAAAAAGTGGATCACTATCCATCTCAGATGGCTTCTACATAGATGCAGTTGGGACCTAGTACTAGAAAAAACTCTTTTGAGGGATCTGAATCTACTGATTTGGATGATGGATGTGAAGTGGATAACACTACTAATAGTAGGGTGTAGGACTCATATGCTTGATTCTACCACCTTTGGGTGGATGCTCTTTGTTACTTGTTTATTTAGTTGATACTATTATTGCTTTTTTGATACTATTTATATTATTATTTTTTTGGTAGGCTGCCTATATAGAGCCATTTCTATATTGGATAATTGATTATTATGCTTGTTGATGGGGGATACCCAACAATATGATATGTCTTTTCTAGGAACTCTATAAATGTTTTGGCATCTTGGATGCTTGTATCAGTAATTGATTTATACTATAAAAAAAAAATTATTCATACATAATATTTCCATAGTCTCTACCTGAATAACTTATTATCTTAGACTATCTTCCAATCTCACATCATTATTTATTACTTTCTGTATACCTCCAACCAAAGTCATATTGATCTAGTTATCATAGTCACATTCCTTAGTTAAACTCATTTGCATGCCCTATAATGACTATTTTCCAAAATCCAATCCTTGTTTTAGGCCAATAGACACATTTTGTAGGTTAGTTTAGAGGTAAATCACCCAAAGAGCTATCTATGTAAGCATGACAAACCTAAGATTATTATTATCTAACAATTATTAATAAAATATTTATATATCATTGGAAAACCTTTATATATCCTTGAAGTACTTCCCTAAAGCATCCAGATCTATAAATAATTCAAAGGAAAAATTCCAAGCCAAGTCTAAATATAATTTCAAGATTAAAATCATTAGTTTTCAAGGGCTTAAATCCATTTATATGATTTTATTTCATGCTAGTGTTACACTAATTTCACACACATACTAGGTGAGAGAGTTACATGTAGTTTGAACCCTCTTTGAAATATTGGAACATATGTAGAACTTATCCACTCAATAGAGGGTAGTTGAGGCCAACTCAATTCATCTTTTTTAAATATTTCTTATAGGAAAAGTAATGGTCAATTATGGAGTTAGGTTTTATAGGTAAAGAAAGATAAATTTGAACATGTGCATAGTTCAACCCTCTAATATCATATAAAATACATATATATAGGTAGGCATCATGATATATGGTAAAATAATTTTGATACATATCACTAGGACAAATCTAGTAGAATGTAAATGTATCTAGTTTCCAAATGCATACAAGTATTTTTGTACTTGTCCTAGTAGGTAAATACACTCAATTTCCATATCTAAGTAACCACAAACCCATTCTAGACCTTTGTTGATGAATATACATGATTATAGACCTACATAAAATAGAATCAAATATAATATCATATCTTATAGTTCATATATATTTATATCAAGTGCAATAAAGAAATAACACTGTGTTAGCTACATTTAGATATGCTTAATTTAGACATAGATTATTTACTCTACATTACACTCTCTAGTTTTGTCTTATTTAGACCACTAAATCAAAAATAAGATTAAAAAAATATTGGCGATCCCTTTATTTCCTTGAGTGAAACAAACCCTATGTTTCCCTTAGGGTTTCATTGTAACTTCTTAGGGTTTAAAATTTACACATTAGGGTTTCAAACCTAATTTTTGAGTTCCCCTTTATCATATACACAAATATATAATTTCTCATTTTTACCCTATGTTTCTTGTTTATTATCTTATTAGGGATTCCTTTATTAGGGTTGTGGCTTGTACTCATACATGATTGGGTGATATATGATTCATAACATCTCTATTTTCTAAATTACCATTTTTATCTTTGTTGCATGTATTAGTTCTATTTTTTTGGCCTAAAATTATATACATATTTTTTGGAATTAAGGTTTTTTTTTTTTCTAGTAAAGTTGGTCAAGTGGGTGAAGGAGATATCTATTTTCAAAATATTTTTTGGGTTTCATTTGTCTATTAGTTTTTTTAATCAAAAACCTTTTTTTCCTCCATTTTTCTGATTTATTGAATTGGATAGTTATTTTTTTGAGCATTTTAAGATGGATATAATGAACATTCATAATGTATATTTTCTAATTCAAGAAATAATTGTAATAATTACATGTTGATTTTATGAAATATGTAACATATTTCAAAATCATGTAATGAAATGGGTTAAATTTACATATAATAAAACTAAGTCTTAAACTAATAATGAAAAATTATTAATTCTACTTAGTAATACACATTATCCAATGTCGAATCTCAATGGATTCCTTACATGACTCATTTCATTCCTCCTCAAGGTTATGATAACTAACATCCTTCCCATATTATTTTCCCAAGGCTTATATTAGATAAATAGATCCATGTTATCACAATCCCAAGAGGTAGGGTACTTTCTCTTAAATAATATGGCATGAATATCAAATTAGAAATGCCTAGTGTTTGTAATGCAAAATCCAAATTTACCAAAATTATGAGTAGTGTATCTAAATCAACCATTTTGGATAAAATGATTAATATGATGAATTCCATAAAGGCATTCCAAGAAAAATCCAAGTTTTATGTCTAAAATTTACATAAATTGAAATCAAGCTCACACATGAAAAAAATCTTAAATATGCTAATGTGAATTGCTTAACTGTCTCTCCATCCAAAATACATGTGCCTAAAAAGATCTCATCTTAAGTATGGGTTAAGAATAAAAAATAATATACAATAAATAAATCAATAAATTTGTATAAGAATACAAATAATCTAAGGGAGATGCTATGTCACATGTTTCAAAACAACTTTATCACTTTACCTCAAATGCATTATGTAAAAATATCTAAATATTATTGTGTTTATCATATAATTCATGGACATCATATGGATAAGTGTTTGAATTTAAAGATAAAAATATAACATATCATTGATAGTGGAGGTATAACATTATATACATCTATTAAAGCACCACCGAATTCAAGTACACCTTTTATAGTTAAAAAACTTGCTAAAACTATGGTAGTATCTTCTAAGGTTGATTTACATAAATAAAAATTACAAAAATAAAAAACAAATATTAAAATAAAATAAAATAAAATTTACAATAGGAAAATTTAAGTAGAAAAAGTTACAAAAAGAAGAGGAGTCTAAAAAATAAAGTGTACTTAAGAAATAGGTGCATAAGAAGTACATTTAAAATTAACATGTCTCTAAGAATATTAATATTACAAGTATGGTTTTCAAGGGGGAACTAAAAATCCTTCCTCATTTCTAGAGCCTTATATATTTAGCCATCAGATAGATGGAAAAATATGCACCAATGTCAAGATTAAAAACCTTTATGAAATTATTGTGTGCATGACACTATTAAACTCTATTGGATATTAAACATAACACTTGAATGAGGATGTATCAACCAATTTTTTCATAAGATCCATTGAGTGGTATGTAATTGTTTATCTCAAATAATTTATCATCACATTCCATATTGACCCTAATTTGGATCAATATAATTCTTTACTAGGAAGGTATTGGCTCAAAGCAATGGGTGCAATGCTTGATAATAATAATGAAAATATTACATTTGACCATAGATGTGGGATTGTTACCATTTTAAGAGAGGAATTTTTTTATAAACTAATAGTCAAACAAAGGCATATAATATAATAATAATAGAGACACATTATATTAATAACACAAAATTTAAAAAAATAAATAGATCTGATAAATAAACTCTAAAATTGGATGTGGTATCTTATGATTATAAAAATGAGAGGACAAATGTGGTTTTAATTATTCCTACTCGTATGAATAGTGATAATGCTTATGCGCATGATGATTAAACTTTTATGAATGAAGGAAATTACCATAATTATTATTATGATTATATCAATTGGTATGATATTGATATATCTTAACACATTGAGACTAATGAAGATGAATATCCATTTATTTATATAATAAAAGCTCTTCCCTTTTTTCATGGTGATATAATAGATAACTCAACAAATGATATACATAAATTTTGGTTGAGGGATACATGACCTACATATGGATATCCCATGGATGAGATAATTAGTTAGCTAGAACATAATCTGATGTACATATATTTTTTATGTTTTATTGATTGCTCATCTCTTCTTTCTTTTATCTTAACACATGTGTATGTATGTGTTTACATTGATTATTATTTTAACCCTTAGATTTGTTATCATTTTTAGTTGGACCTTGACTTTTTATTATTTTATTATTTACTCTAATATATATATATATATATATATATATATATATATATATATATAATGACATATATCTTATGATGATGCATCCTTCACAAGATTCTCATCCAAGTGTACATTCTCTATGGCATACTACTTTCTCACCCTATATATTGACCATCTACACTTTTTATGGCTTAAATTAATATTACATGATTACATTTACATACATGACCATATACATTGATTCTTACCTTATGGGGACATGCTACCTACCTTCACTTCTTTTATATCAATACACATGGTACACATTATGCATTAACATATGATTTAGATTGTTAAGATCGCTTACATTATTATATTTCATAGCATTGACACTTGGGCATAATTGACTCTATATATGTGTACACAAATTTCAAAGATACCAAAATATTCAAATATTCAAAAAGAAAAAAAATATGACCTATGCATGACATATATTTCTAGTTTACATGATTAATTTATGAAAAATCACATAGATGATATATTATATTTTCATTTTTATATACACATGTGTTTCATGGTATACACAAGTGTTATTTAGGACATATAAATACATATATGACATGGCTATTATAAATGCAAAAATTTTACACCTAAAGGTTACCACTTCCTACATTGGGAGCATGCCTACACTAGGAGAATCTTGGTACATTGTATAGAGGTTACATATTTATATCACTATGACATTATTAATATTGATCTACTTACATTGATCACACATGTCCTACTCTTATAATATTACTTATAGTGTTATATTATGTGGATATTTTACTTTACTATATGTGATGATGACATACATTGATTTTATAGATTGGCATTGCTTATCTTATGCATTATTGATGCTATTGCATGTTAAATGGTGTGATACTTGAGTATGTATTACAACATGTGACTCTTTCTACATGACTCTGCATGACATTGGGTGTTCATTTTATGACTCCTTTAATGATTATCTCTTTCTCTACATGACTATTAATCTAATTAAAAAGGTTTATTATATGGAATTTTTATATGTTTTCTTATGTGTCATATCCATGACATTATGTGTGACTCTTTGAGATCTATGTGGATACATCTAAGATTGTTTGTTGAGCTTGTGATTTTATTATTCATATCACAAATTATTATATTTGTGTGTAATGGAATGATACATATCATGCATATTTTCTATAATATTTATCAATGCTTCTAAAATTATTAATATGATGACTATCACTACATGCCTCATTTCTATATCTATTTTGACATGACACTTGTATGCCTTAGGATACATGTTTCATAAATTCTCAAATGATCTAATATTTTTATTATAACATGATATAATTATGTTAAAACATTATTTATATGCTTACATATTTTTATATCTAACATGATGTGTATAACTCTTTTATTTTGAGATGATAAATTCGTAAGCTACATCCCTCACCTAAAAATGGGAGCACACATAGTGGACTAGTCTTAGAGATGAAGTCCTTCACAAATATATTCAAATTTTGGTCATAAATTAATTCATATTTTGTCATAGAACTTTTTTTCATTGATTATAAATTTTTTATCTTATATTGATTAAAATGTTATATATGTTAGGATAGGATTGACATATCTTGTTGGCATATGCTAGTGATATGTTAGATATTTCATATGTTATATTGGTTAGATTACATATTTTATCATATTGGGATTATATGTAAGGCATATGGGATTCATTATATAGGTTTATGAGTGATATTTTACGTAAATTATGATATTAAGGCACAATATATATGACTTGGGATACATAAGTTACCATACTGAGTGGCAAATTATGTTATTCTATGTACTCAAATTAAGTGATGTGTTATGTCATTATACTTAGTTAGACTTATTAAATTTTACAAATGCATTACTAAAACTTAATTTAAAATACATATGTAGTGGAGGATTCATATTTATCAGAGTCAAACTTACTCAGATACCCAGATACTTAGATACTAAAATTTACATTAGAAATCATTTGAGTTCCATACTCATAAAAATTATAATGACTAGTGTGGTTGAGGTTCTAAGTGAGTTAACTTATATGCACTTTTCCATCTCTAACGAGGGTTAGGGCATATTCATCTCAACCCATGGTTTTAAATTGGCATCTCCATGGGGAATAATCAACCCATTCTCCAACTAATCCAGATGATAACTTAGTTTACATACCTATAAGTTTATGTTTTCCTTACTTTTTCATTTTCAAATATGCTCAATTATTACTATATATTTTATATCATAAATGGACACTAATTTATAGATATTTCATTTTAGATTTTTCATGAATTAATTTCAACATTTAGCCTATATATGAACACACAAACCAAGGTTACACTCATATAACTCCCTATATCCTTTTACTCTATGTTACTCCCTTAATTGTTGTCATGTCTAGGGATATATGTAGCCAAATGGTGGATTGCATAACCCTTTTGCATATTATTTTACATTTACCTATGCACTCATATGCTTATTAGGTTGGAATATGGGTTTTCCATGGCCTTGGTAGAATATAAATAGGATACAGGGTTAATTGTTCATCATCATATTGGAGTATTAATTTCTTAGTGAAATCATTTGTGAGGTTGCCCCCTTGAAGTGGCTTATCTATTATTCATATTTTCTTATATATTTCAATATAATTATGATATATTGCTGTTATCATAATTATTTTATGAATTAATAATATTTACAAGACCAAATGTAACAAAACATTAGACCAAAACACTGAGGCATTAGTAAAATCCACACATCAAGATCATAACATCCCACCACACTTTTGAAGCCCAAATTTTGGGCTAGATTTACACTTATACACTAGGATCCATCACATGCATGAGCCATAGATGAACATTTAAATGTTGGTGTAGAAACTATATTTGTGATTTGAACACAAGTGGAGGATCTAATACCAAATGTAATGAACTGTTACACTAAAACCTCTAGGTGTTAGTAAAATCCACACATCAAGTTCATAACACTCTATCACTTTAAATACTAAAATAAATGGGAGGGATGTAGATTCTCATATTTGGTATTAAAATTTTAGTTTTGAATAATATTTAATATACATAATGTATGTGTACATAATTTATTATTGCTCACACTTATAATTATTCACTTATCCATGTGCTTAGCTTTCCTGATTTGTCATTATTCATAAATAATATTTCCATAATCTCTATTCGAATAGCATATTATTATATAACCCTAAATGTTTATAACATGATTATTTATGGTTAAGATCATTAGATTATATTTTACATAAGTGTGGTGAACTAATATAATAAGTAGGCAAATTAATAGAAAATTTAGAAAAACAACATTATGAATTTATACAACTAAGATTGATAAAAATAATAAAGTACAAGTATTGATAGATATTGCAATAAATTAGAAAAAATGATACTTAGCTAATTTAATATATGCATGCAGGTATAATTAGGAACATGACAAAATTAGACTTGAATATGATCTTGGAATAATCATCAGCTTGTAGAAATATCCTTCTATGGCCTTAGATGCTTGTATCAGACCTGGATAGTTGCATCGACATATGCATCTAACTCTACTGAAGGTATCATGCATAAAATATTTACTAGATATGGATGTAAATAACTATATCCTTATGGGCTTCCTATTACCTTTATTCTAATGTCTTAAAATCATGTGCACATGTTTTTACTCTTTGTCAAATGATCAAACCATAGATTTTCACCTTTGGAGTGATTATGGAAAAAATGGGTTAGTGGGCTCATGGTGTCAAGATGACCCCAAAGACCCCTATATAAATGTGCACTACCTACATAGCCAACAATTTAGAGAGGTGCTTAAAATTATATAGTTCTCCCTTATGTTTTGGGTTGTGTGTGCATAAGGGTGAAATGTGTGATAAGCAAAGACATGCAATGACCTAGATTATAACTTGAAAAATATGACTCATGGGATAATATTTGAATTATTTAGAACCATAAAAATACTAATCCTATGTCTAATATATAAATAGAAACAAACAAGGAATATGTTATATCTTAAATACTTGATTGAATGCTTCTTGGTATATTGCCTTATGATTTGTATATGATTTCTAGGTGAGGAATGAATTAGGGTTGATAGTGTATATATACCAATCCCTTTTGGAAATAGATTGCCTTAAAGAAATTATGTTGACCTTTTATATATGTTTATTTTTAAAATTAGATGAACTTTGGGTAGTGGACACTTTGTATAAAAATGGATAGTTACATCAATGCATGTGTTAGATTAGGACACAAGTGTATAGGGAGCTATAAAAATATGTACAAGTTTAAAATTGGTATGAAGGATAATAATCATTTAGAGTTTTTTCAATGTACATAAGGCCTAGGTGATCATAATAGTAATGGTTTGACTAAGAGATAATTAATTTGACAAATAGAGATAGTGAACATGAGCCTTTTGGTAGTGGGAAGGTCTAGAACTGAAAGGTATAACCATGACAAGTATTTTCCAAGCATATAAGACTAAGGTACCAAATAAATAATATTTAATATCTAAATCCCCCCCTTAATCTAGTAATGAAATTTATAGTTTAAAGGAAATAAATGTGTACTTGGGTGTGTATAACACACCTTGTCTTTGTGTGATACAACCTTTAGTGATTTATTGGTGATCGACCTATAACCAAGAGCATATTACAATATATAATCAATGTATGAAATATGAAATTGAAATAATTCTAAATGTTTAAAATTAGTAAAAGTAAGGTTAGGAGTACACCTATGTGTTGATGCAATCATTTTACATTTTGGCAATTTAATTTGAAAGCATGCCTCATTATGAAGCATGAAAGTAGAGATTAAGTCAATTTTGAACTTGAAAGTGAATATAAATATAAACACACACACACACACACACACACACACACACACACACACACACACACACACACACACACACACACACACACACACACACACACAGATATTGAAATAAAAATTATACCTAATCTTAGTGTAAAGGTGAGTTACAACATGGCCATTGAGCTTGTTTCATCTCAATCATGAAACCCAAATATGTGCATAACTTGGTGAGTACGAGCTATTTAATTAAATCACTCTATATATCTAGTGAGGTGGATTATTCAATCAAATCCAACCTATGATTCTAGTGAATTTAGATGATTTAATCAAATATAACTTCTAAATTTGGTAAGATTAAGTGATTTAATCAAGTCAACCTTCCAAAGGTAAACCAACTATTATTGTATATTATATTGATAACACATATAATATTCCATCTTAGGTATGATAATAGTCCATAATATAATTTTAAATCATAAAATTATTTTATTTTATAATTTTTAGGTGCCCCTTGCATATGTGCCTCATATATGTCTCAAGCTGATATCTAGGTATAATAACTATAAAAATGTATATAATGTTGCCACAAATGTGTATCTAAATCATATAACTATGAAATTTAGTGAATTTTAAATGGGTAAAAGTGTGAAGGATAAGTTTCCATGACATGCCTCCACTGAATCTTGAAAATCTAAGAACTAGTGAAAATGTAGAGAATATGTCTCCATAACATGCCCCCACTGTAATTTTAACATTCCTCCACTATAATATGAAATTGTAAAAGTACGAAATTCATGCCCCCATTAAAATTTCCTCCTTTTGAGGTGAGGGGAAATATATTTTGGTAGTTACCTTACTTCAAAAGGATAATATAATTGTATAAGTTATGTATGGATCATGGATCATATATGAATAACATGTCTAAGTAGATATAACATTGAAACACATAGTATGTGATCACATTAAGTCCTAATATGCATGATATAGATCATGGAAACATCTAGAGAGTAACAGTACAAGATTAAAAAGAAATCAATAACACACACAAGAGCACTCAAAGGTAAAGTAAAAAGAAATGGCCCAAGGAGACCTAATACAAGGGGCATGTTCAAATTTTGCAAAATTTAATTGAAATGAATTATTAAAATTTACATGAATCATATAATGGCATAGTTAAATGTCCATATAATAAATGATGACATATTCAAATGTCCAAATAGGCAAAAAAATACATAGGGGCCAATAATCAATGGAGCATATTCAAATGCTCATATGTAATAAAATGAAAGATAATAACAAGAAAGGAACACACTTAAGGAAGTGCATACATGAAATTAAGGAATATAGGCAACTAACATGAACATAACATACTAGTTCCTATAAATATGTGTTTGTAAAAAATTATAAGTACATATCATATCAAGAACATTATGAAAGGTATAAACATGGATATAAGCAAGTGTGAGTATATAATCTCAAACATGATAATGGAAAATGATCATATAATAATATAAATTGGGTTTATCATGATCAAAGAGGTAGATGCCCAAAATATATTTATGACATGAGTAGAGGGAAGGCCCAACATATGTATATACATATATCATGTGTTTGGGTATGCCTGTATCACACTCAAATGATGTGTGAAACATATATGTATATAGTAAATCATTATATTCTATCTAATAACATAGATCAAACAACATACATATAATAAATAGTATAGCTATGAATATGCTAAATTTTTTTTGGTATTTTTGAATATTTTATTTTTTTAGAATATTTTAGGATGTTAATGAGAAAAAGTGACATGTATCAATTTTAGGATCACAACTATAAAATATGAAGTGAATATTATTCTTTAAATCCAAACAATAGTTTGTATGATGCCCATTCATTCTATGATATTAACAATAATTTTATTCTTCGTAGAGGTTGTAGAGGAGGTAATGTGACCAAGTTGTGTCTAAGTAGAACCCTTAGAATCTTAGTTTAATTATATTAGGATTTTTCATATTATGTAAATAATTTATTTTAAATAGATTGTATTTGAGCTCTTTATTTTTAAATGATCCTTTATTGGGTACAACATTGGTAGAAGAGACAAAGGTATGTGTATTAATAACACATTTTGAGTTTTGAATATAAAAAATATGATTTTTTAGTGATGCATGCTTTGAGATAAAATATTGGTTTTGATTTTTTAGATCTTATTTAATGATTTTAAATTCATATTTAAGGGTTTATCTAACACAAACCTTAGGTATCACATATTGCTTAATCATACCCCCACCATTAAGAACAAGTGTGGGTGGTTGTGGGGTTTGAGGGAGGGCACATTGATTACCTTAATTTGGAACCATATAATGGGCCACCTTACCTATAAGAAGATTGATAAAATGTAATTGGCTAGAGGGATGGTAAGTATCACCCTCCTTAGGGTTAGAAAAAGGAAAATGTTCCATTTTATCCATTTGAAATGTTCTAAATATTGAAATGAGGATAGGATAAGAGATGCACACAAAATATAGGAAGAAATTCATTATGTTAATGTATTATTTTAATTTTTAAAATAATTTAATTTTTTAAACCTATTTTAACAAATTAAAAATTAAAAAAATCATAAAGCACACTAGGAGTTGCATGGAAAGACACAATGGTTAGGTTCACGAAATGTTCAACCTTAAATTTAGATAATGGGGGTATCTAGGTTTAATAAGATTAGATTATATTTTATACAATGGTGGTGAACAAATACAATAATTAGTATAATTAAAATAAAACTTAATTAAATAATATTATAAATTTATACAACTGAGGTTATTAAAAATAATAAAATAATACTATTGATAGATACTATAATATATTGGACACAATGATACTTAGATGGTTTACTATTGATAGTAAGATCTTAGTAGTTTTAAGTGGATAAAAAGATGATACTAGAAAAATAATCAGTTTTATAAATATCCTTTTTATAGCCTTGGACACTTGAATCAGTTCTGGACAGTTGCATCTATATAGGTGTGTAACTCTACTACAGGTTCTTGTATAGAATATTCACTAGATGTGGATGTGACTAACTAGAACCTTATAGGTTTTATGTCACATTTATTTTTATGTCTATAGATTGTGTGCATAGGATATCTCTTTGTCAAATGATCAGACCCTTTATTTCACCCATGGATTGATTATGGGAAAAATGGATTATTGGGCTCATGGTGTTGAGTTAACTCCAAATACCCCTCTATCAATGGGAGTTGCATATATATCCAATAATATAAAGAGGTCCTCATAATTATTTTTTTATCCCCTATGTTTTGGCTTGTGTGTTCACAAAGGTTCAACATGTGATAAGCAAATACATGCAATAACCTAGCTTATAACTTGGAAAATATGGATCATGGGCTTCTTTTTGACTGATTTAGACCTGTATAAAGAGTGATTGTATGTCTATTATGAAAATAGAGACAAATAAGGTATATTTAGTCACTTTAATTATTAATTCAATGCTTCTTTGAATATTACCTTGTGAGTTGTATGTGATTTCTAAGTGTGGAATGAATTAGGGTTGATCTTGTATATATACCAATCCCTTTTAGAGATATATCAACTTAAATAACTTAGGTAAAACTTTTTGATACATTTATTCTGAAAATTGGATGAATTTTGGGCACTAAAAACTTTGTAAGAAAATGGATAATTGTTTCGATGCATGTGTCCACCTAAGATGCAAGTGTCCATGTAGATATAAAATATGAATATGTCTAAAACTAGTAGTGAAGGATAATAAATAGGTTTAGACATTTTTGCACATTATAAAAGTCTTGGGTTGGCACAAAAATATAGTGAATGTGAGTTTTTTGGTAGTGGGAAGGTTTATAACTAAAAGGTATAACCCATATAGGCATTTTCAAAGTGTACAATATTGAGGTATTATATAAATTAGATTTTAGTATCTATAATTATCTTACTCAAACTGTATCTTGATTTGAGATCATTTTTACTTCTTTCTAGGCAATTATGGCCATAGTTAGATAAATTTGATTATTAATGTTTTTCACCTTATTCGGACTAGTCTGTGCACCTTTTAATTACTATTTTCCCAAACAAATCCTTATTTTGGGTCAATCTATACATTTCACATATTAGTTTGGAAAAACTACCCAAAGAGTTATCTATATAATCATGCCAAGTCTAATCCTATTCCTATCTGTCCCTTATTTAAAAAGCATACATATATATATATATATATATATATATATATATATATATATATATATATATCACTTGAAAATATATACACATCCATAAGGATCTACCCAAAAGCATCCAAATATATAAACTCCTCAAAATAATAGCTCTAAAACAAGTCTAAATACCATTTTAATGTAAATATCATAGGTTTTCAAGTGTTAAAATACATAAACAAGATTTCACTACATACTAGTATTATGTTGATTACACAAACATAATAATTGGGAGAGTTACATGGAGTTTGAGCCCTCTTCATAGTATTGGAATGTAGGCATTGCTTACACATTCAATATGGGGTGGTTGGCATCTCAAGCCATCCTTTCTAACCCATTTTTATAGAGAAAGCAAGGGTCAAAAGTGGTGTTAGGGGTTCAAGGTGAAGTAATATGAATCTAAACATGAATAAAATCATATCCTTTGATATCATAATAATAACTATCTATAGTTATGTGAAATAATCTATGGTATTATAGTCTAATAAATCTCACCAGGATAAATCTAGTAGAGTGAAAATGTATATAGTTCCCAAAGGTGTCCAAGTATTATAGACTCATCATAATAGGCATAAACACTCACATTACATATTATATTAATCTATATATGGTCATGTATACTTGATCATGCCTATTTTATCCATTTTTACCATTAGTTAACATGTGCATTTAATTGACACTTATTTCATAAATTTGACCTATCATAAGCATAAGATGAGACCTAATTCCATTAAAAGTCCATATATTATCATCTATAAAAATGAAATTACTAATGAAAATACCTTTATGAATTTTTATGCTCTAACCTAGACCCTAAACCTAGTACCTTTCCTAAAGGGACATGAATTCCCAACATGAAATGAATGCCTAGTGTTTCTATCTTCATTTGTAAATCCTATCCTTCCCTCAAAAAATTAAAAATTTATTAAAAGAAAGTATCTTTAGGGTAAACCTTTATATTTATAAACTCTCTAACAAACATTTTTCCCACTTGAAATAATATAAAATTACATTCAATTCATTCATTTCACCCAACCTGAGAAGCTTATCAATTCTATTATAGAATCTTATTTACACAAGTGTACATTGAGCAAAAGTTCCCTATTCTTCCCAAATCAATTTTTAAGCACTTCATGTAGTTGTGAGCCAAGTCTAGATTTAATTTTATGTATCCCTAGACAATAATGATAAGGTATTCAATCCAAATATAGATTAAATCATATCATCAAAGGATCACAATTTCAAAAGGCACTTAAGTGGGAGAACTACATGGAGGTTTGATCCGTCTTCAGAGTATTGATATCTATGCAACATTCAACATAGTGGGGTTTTGAGGTCTAGAAAGACTCAACCACTAACCCTTTTTACTATTTCACATCCCTTTATCTCCTTGTAAAATAAATCCATGGTTTGTAACTTAAATAAGGAATATAAAAGTCTCCACATATTTTTCAAAGATCAAATTCAATAAAAAAATACCTATCACTATTGAACTTGATTATTCAAAAAATGAAAGTTTTATGCAAAAAGACAGAATTGACTAATAAGGAGAATATAGAAAATTTATCTTATCCTCTACTGGGTTTCATATCTATCAAATCACTTAGACATAACTTCTAATTATTTTACATTATATCTATTCCCACATTCGATTTTCCTATGAAGTCACCTAATAACCCCAAAAAAGTTCATTTCTCTTTTGCATAGTTTAGCCTTGATAATTTATGTTTTACTTTGTCTATTTTAGTCACTTATCTTTAGTTTGATTTTTTAAACTATATTTTACATCACCTTGTATTATTATATTCAATTTATCTAATTATAATTAATATTTATTAATTAATTAAAAATCAGATAAAACATTTGGTAAACCTGCACATTGATATAACCTTGCCAAACCCTAGGTTTCACTTAGAGTTTTAAACTTATTTTACAAAATTATGAATTTTTTCCAAGGGTTTCATATTTAATCTCTATTTTCACCTCTTTTCTTGGTTTAAAAATCAAAATTCTTTTACTTTTTACCTTAGGGTTTTATCCTCATCTTGTTGCAAGGGTTTCCCTTCATAAACTTGTGATTACATTCTTTCTTTGATTGGATCATTTATATGTCATAATATATAAAATTTAAAATTTATTAAATATTTTTCATATCCCTATTTCTATAATAATAAACCTCTATTTGTTCACAAAAAAGTTGTACATATTTTTTGGGTTTTGAATTTTACTATTTTTAGTAAATATTGACATATAAGGCATAAGGTATTACTATTTTGTAATAAATTTTTGGATTTCATTTATTATATGATTTTAATTATAAATATCTCTCATATTTTTTAGATACATCCCTAATTTATCAAAATTTATGATTCTTTATTGATAATAATTTTTAATTTTGCTTGTGAAGAATTCCAAATTGTCTAGCTCATTTCTACTTCATAACTACTTAATTTTCAAATTTATTAAAGTTTTTTTATATTAATATTTATATAATCATAAAAAAAAAATTGGTTTTCCAAAATTATTTATGGATTATTCATATTTTTCAATTTACTATTTTTAGTGAATCTTCACATACAAGGCTTAAGAGATGCCTATTTTTTTAAGTTTTACTTATTTGCTATTTTTTTCTTAAAAAATATTCTTAGATTCTTAAAATAATTATCTAATATACTAAAATTGATAAATAATTATTTTTAAAATATTACTAATTTCTTATTAAGGTTCAAACCTTCTTGGATATCACAATTGATATTTTATATTCTTTGTTTCGCATGTTTCTTTTATACCTCAATATGCAAACGGTATGAATCGATGTTACTAAAATAAAATGGATATTAATTTGTCCTATAATACCAAACCCTCCTCAATCCCATTCCCTCCCATAAGATTCATAAAGGGATATGATGTTTTAAACCAATTACAACATACTCATGATAAGATTTCCTTACTAAAATATCTTCAAACTATGCCTATATATAAATATATTTGATATGAATCATTAAAAGAGACCATGTTACCATGATTTTTAGAAAATTATTACATTTATTCCATTTTAAACAATCTAATATGGACAAAATAAATTATCTCTTATTCAAAATATGATCTAACAACAAAACACATCATTGATGCATATGTATATTATATATTTAAATTCAAACTCATGGTAAGTCAAAATAATTATGGTGGATAATACACCAAAAAATAATATATGTAGCATATCTTTCATCAAATTATTATGAATTGAATATAAATATGTCATTTATTTTAATATGAATATTTGAGGATTTGATAATATTTCAAGAAAAGTGTTAGGTCAGATCATATTACATATCATATTGGGGCCCAAAATAATGCATAAAATTTGTCAATTTATGTTAAATGATTTCAATTATAACATATTATTAGGAAGACCATGGATTCAATAAATGAATGTAGTACCATCTACTCTTCATGCATGTCTCAAATTTAGCTATCAAGGATACATTTACACATGCCCATGGGATAAACAACCACTTAAGTATTATGCAATGATGCAAACAGAGGATCACTATATCTCACATCTACACTTACACCATCACTCATTGAAATTAGGTAAATCATGAATTGATATTATCAAATATTACAATTAGTATGGATTTGGAGATACATATCTCTAATAAAGAGGATACAGTAGATAGGGGTTAGTTGCACATGTTAAATTTATTATTGATCTCATTTAGCCAATCAAATTACAATAATAACAAGGATTAGGATATTCATATAAATTGATTTGCTTACTAATAAATCCATCTACACCATTCAATATTTATACACATTTTATAAATAAACAACCTGAACTAATACATGAAGTTTACTACACATCAACATTGTAGTTAGTATATCCAGATATGATATATGATAAAATTTCATATAAGCTGCCAATGTTGGAATAATTTTATAATATATAGATGCACAACCCATTAAACAAAAAATAATAAAAATACATCTTAAATTCATTGTTATTCAATTATAAAATTAGGTGGTTATAGGAAGAAAGATTCATTAGGGCTATTGATTATCCCCAATGGGTTTATAATATAGTTCCTATGGTAAAACCAAATGGTGATCTTTGATTTTGTACTAATTTTCAAGATTTAAAAAATGAATAGCCTAAAGAAGACTTCCCTTTACCAAATATTGATATAATTTTATATTTTATGATAGTGTATGGATGTTATCATTCATGGATGTATTTTTAATTTATAATCAAATTGAAATCAACCATGAAGATCAGGTAAAACTTCATTCATCACACTTTGGGGAAAATTTTGCTATACAGTAATACCTTTTGGATTTGAAAAAAGTTGAGGATATATATCAACATACTATGACAGATATTATTCAGGATTATATACATAAATAAGTTTATAATTAAGTTTATGATCTATTGGAAAAATCTAAACAAAGACCCAATCATGTCATAGATTTACATAATTTTTTTGAATGCTTGTATAAGTATAATGTGCATTTGAATCCATACAAGTATGTTTTTGGAGTTAATTTTGGAAATTTGTTAGGGTATATATTATCTCAATGAGGCATATAAGTAAATACTAAAAAGATAAAATCTATTTTAGACATGTCTCCATTAAACGTACTTAAATAACTACTTGCTTTCAAGGAAAAATATACACAATTCAATGTTTCCTGGCCCAACTTGATTATAAGACACAAACTTTCAAAAAATTACTAAATAAGGATACAAATTTTTAATGGGATGAGAATTATCAAAATATGTTTGATGTTATCAGATAATATTTATTATAACTGCCCATTCTTATGCTTCATATCCCTGATAGACACTTACTATTATACATTTTGGCCACAAATCATACTCTAAGAGCTTTACTTGCACAATATAATGATGATCATTGAGAGTGTACATTGCATTGCATTACATTAGTCATGATTTGGTTGATAATGAAATTAATTTTAGTGGAATATATAAATTATTTTTGTACTTATCATCCCAATAAAAAGTTATGACATTACATGTTTGAGCAATAAATAACAAGTTATTACAAGAGTGAATCCTTTGAGATTTATTATGTTGAAATCACATATATCATGTCATATTACAAAAAAGATCATGTTACTTATGAAATTTGAATTAAAATTCATTTCAAAAAAATATGTCAAAGGACAAATCATAGCATATTAGCTCATATCTGCTCCATTGATAAATACACTAGTAATGAGTGATATTATAAAGATGATTTTTTTATTTTTATATGATTGATAATGACACTTGGAAAATGTAATTTGATGTCTCTAAATGTGACATGGAGGCCGAAGCTAGTATTGTTTTTATTACACTTCATAGTGAATCCATGCCATTTTCTTATATGGTTTTCCTATACAAACAATATCTCTGAATATGAAACATTAATTTTTGGAATGTACACAACACATATATTACAAATAATTTCTCAAAATATATGGATAATCAATTTTAGTAGAAAAAAAACTAACAAAAGTACACCAAAACAAAGAATAAAATTGGGTACCATATAAATAATTGATTCAATGACTACTTACACATTTTGAGCATATTTGTATAGGGAGTATACCCCACAAGGATAATAAACATAAAAACACTAAGAATAATGTGAAATATATATAATTATTATTATCAATGATGATGATATTTTAACTATATAACAATAAAATCATTGATCTCTACCACACAAGTATAAGCCTCATAAGTTGTAGTAGTTACATGTAACATAGTTAATTTAGAATGGTTTAGTGCCATTTATAATTTTTTAGAGAAATAAACCATATCATAAAATGTTACATGCAATGAAAAATAAAAAATTACAATGGGATGCTAATCATTATGTGATTATTGAGAGGTATCCATTTAAAATATCCATTAATGGAGTATTACTCAGATTTTTGAACTACGAAGAGGCTATGGTACCAATCCTTGATGTACATGACTATGCATGTGGTGGTCATTTTAATGGTAAGGTTATGTCTCAAAAATTACTATGACAGGGTTAGTATTGACATACAATGGATAAATAATGTCATGGATATGAAAAATATTACTCACAATGTCAAAAACACAATAATCTTAATCATGCACCATCATATGAATTAACATCTATTGTATCATAGTGGCCATTTTCATTATGGGGATTTGATTTGATCATAAAATTAAACCTTGAATTGGACTATGGCCATTAATACAGCTACATAATACTTCACAAAGTGGTTTGAGGCCATATCTATATAATCCACCATGAGGGAATACATATGTCAATTATTAATGATACATATAATCTCAAAATTTAGAATTACCTCAATAATTTTTACCTATAATAGATCATTATTCAAAAACAAAGTAGTAAAGATATTTTGTGAAAATTTTTAATTTTGGACTACATTTTCAATGCCATATTATCTTCAAGGCAATGGTCAAGTAGAGACTACTAATAAAATTATTGTTCATATTTTAATCAAAACAATGGCAAAACATGGATTAGCATAATCAAATAGTTTATGCACTTTGCCATATTATACAAGTGTGCATGAACCAACACATAAGACACCATATTCCCTTGTATATGGTATAAAATCAATATTACCACTTGATTTATAAATCCCTTATTTACAAGTTGCTCTCAAAGATATCATCAAAGATAATGAATATCTATAAAATTGGTTACATGAATTAGAAATGCATGAAGGCAAGTGCATACAAGTTATTGATCATTTAAAATTCCACCATGAATGCATAAAAAGAGTATATAAAAATAAGGTTTAAATTTGAGGATTTAAAAAAGGAGATTTGGTGTTAAATGAAATGCAAAAGAACACAAATGTAAATAAGGAAAATAAAGGAAACTTCAAACCAAATTGGTTAGGTCAATATGTTATAAAATAAAATATGGGTGTAAGATTTTATTGGTTATCTACAATTTTTAATGATAACATCTAACTACACATGTTTCAAGATAACTTTTCTTTTGAGATGAGTGAATTTTAAGGAGAAAATTTCCTCACCTCAAAAAGGGGAAATTTTAGTGGGTTTCTCATGTATGGGATAAGCCATTTTTAAAAATTTCAAATTCGGTTATTGACACATATTATGGGGTAATATATACTCCTATATCACTTTCAAAGAACAAATTCACACAATTTCAAAGTAAGCATAAGTTGCAATCAACAATCACATATAGTTTGGAATTCTACATCTATAGTGGGGGCATAATACAGTTTTATGCTAGATTTTTTACCTACGAACATGATAAGAGTATGGGTGTACTCCACTATCTTGTGACCATGCTTTTAAATACTAGTATAAACCAAAAATTTACTATTGAATGAACAAGCCATTTGTAGTGGTTAATTTAGTTTAGTTGCTTAATGCATTACTTGGAATCATTGAGCACTCCAATATTATTTATGTGAATCCATTAGGATTCCAACCCATTAAAATCTTTGGATTACAAATATTGACAATAACTAAGTTTTAATTATTCAATGAGCAATTTTTTTCATTCAAAATAAAAAATGCAACTTAGAGTTTGATCACTCCCAATTTTATCCAATGGTTTGGCTATGGAACCATATTCTCCAAATGATTCATGGGAGGAACCAATTATCTAATGATTCAAGGAAGCATCATCACCAAAAAAAGTCATAAAAAGTAACATTGATGTCATGAATATATGTGTATTCATTCCATACATTTAAATTACTCAAATACAATCATTTTAAAATTTAACAAATCTGATTTTAAGTTAAAAATTGTCAAAGTTTAAGTAAAATTTCAAAATTTCAAATTCAAGTTTTCAAACTTCATTTTTCAAAAGAACAAAATAGCTACTTCACATGTTTTATAGGGTTTACCAAACTATACAGTATCTTGCACAACTGAAGTATGCAACTCAAAGACAAGGTGTGTCTTACACACTAAAATATGAATTTCCTTTAATATATTAATTTCACTTCTAGACTAAAGTGGGGGGGGGATGTTGTAACGTACATCTGGTCATGTATACTTGATCATACCTATTTTATTCCTTTTTACCATTAATTTACACTTATTTCATCAATTTGATCTATCCTAAGCATAAGATGATCCTTAATTTTATTACAAAGCCATTTATTATCATCTAAAAAAATGATATTACTATAGAAAACACCTTTATGCATCTATATGCTTTGACTTAGACCCAAAAAATAGCACTTTTCTTGAAGAAACATGAATTCCCAATAAGACATCTATCGATCCCCTCCTTCCCTCACAAGAGTCAAAATTTCAAAAATGAAAGTATCCTTAGGGTTGGCCTTTATATTTATAAACTTTCCAATGGGTATTTTTCCCACCTGAACCACAATAAAATCAAATTCAATTAATTCATTTCACACATCTTGTAAGTATTATAAATTCTATTATAAAATCTTATTTACACAAGTTCACATTGATAAAAGGTTCACCATTCTTCCAAAATTAGTTTAAAATCACTTCATGTAGTCATGAATCAAGTTTGAAGCCAATTTTATGCAATCTTAGCCAAGCATAATCAAGTATTCTAGATAAATATTAATGCATCAATATAATCAAAGGAAAAAAATTTACAAATCACTTAGGTGGGAGAACATCATGGAGGTTTAATCCCTCTTTAGAGTATAGTATGTAGGGAGTGCTCAATATAGCGGGGTGTTGAGGTTTAGCACAACTCCAACTGTTAACCCATTTTTACTCTTTCACATCCATTTATCTCCTTGTGGAAAAATGATAGGGTTTGAAACTTCAAGAAGGCATATATATATATATATATATATATATATATATATATATATATATATATATATATATATATATATATATATATACATATATATATACATATATACATATATATATATAATTTTTGAAAATTAAATTAGTACAAAAAGACCTAATTGTCTTGTTTCACTTAATTATTTTGAAAGTTACAATTTTTTGTTAAAAGATAGAATTGACCAACATGGACAATAGATGTATTCATTCCTATCCTCTACTTGATGTTATTTTATATCAAATCACTCAGGTACAAATTATAGGATATTTATAGGTTTTATACATTTTGTTGGTTTCTACTTTTTATTTTCCTATGTAGTCACCTAATGACTCAAAAATGTAACTTCATTTCTCTTTTTCATAGTTTAGCCTTATTCATTTCTATTTCAATAAATTAGTTTTAGTTTATTATTTAAACTATATTTTAAAACACCATATTCAATTTATTTAATTAATATTTGTATTTATATATTAATTCAAAATCAGATAAAGTATTTAGTGAACTCACATATTGATCAAACCTTTCTGAATCCTAGGTTTCCCTTAGGGTTTCAACCTTATTTTTCAAAATTATAAAATTCTCACTAGAATTTCATATTTAATCTCTAATTTCCCCTCTTTTCTTTATGAAAAAATAAATTTTCTTTTATCTTTTATCTGGAGTTTTACCCTCATCTTGTTGCTAGGGCTTCTCTTCATACACTTGTGATTGTCTTCTTTCCTTGATTTGATCATTTATATTTAATAATAAATAAATTTCAAAATTACTTAGAGGTTTTTCATATCCCAAATGGTTTAATCAAAAACCTCTTTTTGTTTTCAAATAAATTGTATTATTTTTTCATATTTTGTAATTTATTATTTTTAGTAAATATTGATGTACAAAGCAAAAGGTATCCCTATTTTATAATAAATTTATAAGTTTCATTTATTATTTGATTTTACTTAAAAATATATTTCATATTTATGAAATACATCTATGATTTATCATAATTATTGATTCTTTATTGGGAGTATTATAGGGTTTTGCTTGTAAAGCATTCCACATTGTTTAGCTTATTTTTGATTCATAACAAATCAAATTTCAAATTCTTGAGAGTTTTTTTATATTGATGTTGATATAATCATAAACCTATTTTTGTTAACCAATATTATGTACATATTTTTAGGATTTTTCAATTTACTATTTTTAGTAAATTTTCACATAAAAGGCACAAGGGATACCTATTCTACCCTAAATTTATAGGTTTCACTTATTTACTATTTTAAAATAAAAACCTTTATTATATTATAAAAATACCCAACCAATGCCTTAAAATTACTAAATATTTATTGCAAAAATCTTACTAAGCTTTTATTAAGGTTTTAACATCCTTGGGTATCTAAATTGATGTTTTATATTCTTTATTTTTCATCTTTATTTTATACCTCAATATGCAAAGGGTATTTATGGATATTAACAAGAAAAATGAGATTAATTTTTCCTATCATACCAAACCCTCCTCAACCCCATCCCTCTCCCATAAGAGTCATCAAAGGATATGATGTTTTTAACCAATCACATCATACTCATGCTAAGATTTCCTTGTAATTTTTTCAAACTATGCCTATATATAAGGATACTCTATATGAAGCATCAAAAGAGATAAAGCATTAAAAGAGACCATGTTACCATGAAATGCAAAAACCTTCTTACATTTATTCCATTGTCAACACCCTAAGATGGACCAAATAAATTATCACTTTTGTAAAATAAGATATACCACCAAAACACAACATCGATGCATATATTCTAATATATATTCAAATTCAAACTCATCTAAGTTAGTCAAAATAATGATCCTAGATAATGGATCAGTACTTAATATATATAACATATATTTCCTCAAATTTATAAGAATTGAAGCTAAATATCTCATTAATTTTGATATGAAAATTCAAGGATTTGATAATATTAAATAAAATTATTAGGTTAAATCACATTACCTATCACATTGGGGGAAAATCAATGCATACAGTTTATCAAGTTATGCCAAATGATTTGAATTATAACATATTATTGGGAAGACCATTGATTCATGAGATGAATGTAGTACCATATACTCTTCATGCATGTCTTAGAAATTTTTATCAAGGATACATTTAAACATTCCCATTAGACAAATAACCATTTAACTATTGTGTAATTATGAAAATAATGGCTCATTATATCCTAGATATGCACCTACATGATCACTCATTGAAATTAGGTGAATCACTAATTGTTATGATCAAAGATTATAATCAATATGGATTTGGATATATAAATCACCAAAAAATAAGATATGTTTAGATGCACATGATTAAGTTATTATTTATCACATTCAATGAGTCAAATTATAACAAAAATAAGGATTAGGCTATTTAGAAAAATTTAGTTATTTACCACAAAAGCCATCCACACCATTTAATATTTACACACATTTTACCTTAGAACAACCTGAACCAATACATTAAGTTTGTTTCACATCAACATTGTATTTGGTATATCGAAATATGATAGATGCTACAATTACATATGAGCTTCCAATGTTGGATGAATTTTATAATGATGAAGCTCTCCTAGAATGTTTGGGTGCCTACAAGGATATCCCTTCCTTATATCATAAGAAAAGATTTACCCACCATACACATGCATATTTTGGATAACTTGATGATTTTGACATACAATTATAGATTGATGGTCTAAATACTATTCCTAAAACACCTTATGTGGAAGATAGATTAACCTTGATCAATGAGGAAATAATTAAGTTTAATCTTGGAATAAATAATGACCCACATTTGATTTTATTATTACATTTTTTAAATGATAAAGAATATTTATATGTGATACATGTCTTAAAAGACTATCCAAATATATTTTATTAAGGTTATATTGATATGCTAGGGATAGATCTAAATACAATGTTGCATAATATTGTATTATATCCAAATGCACAACCTATTAAACATAAAGTAATAAAAATGCATATTAAAGTCACATTGCTAGTCAAGAATGAAATAGAATGGTTATTGGAATCAAGATTCATTAGGACTATTGAATATACCCCATGTATTTCTAACATAGTTCCTATAGGAAAACCAAATGGTGATCTTCGATGTTATATCAATTTTTAGGATTTAAACAAATCTCATCCTAAAGATGAATTCCATTTTCCAAATATTGATATTTAATTTAGATTATATGGAATGGTATGAGATTTTATCATTCATGGATCTATTTTCTGGGTGTAATAAAATAATAATCAATCTCAAAGATCAAGAAAAAAAATCATTCATCACACTTTGGGGAACATTTTACTATAATGTAATGCATTTTGGATTGAAAATTTTAGGGATAAATATCAACATGATATGACACATATATTTCATGATTATAAACATAAAATATTTTAGGATTATGTTCATGATATATTGGTAAACTCCAAATAAAGATCCATTCATGTCATATATTTACGTAAAATGTTTGAATGTTTGTGTAATTATAATGTGTGTTTCAATGCATAAAAGTATATTTTTAGAGTCACTTTTAGAAAGTTGATAGGGTATATAATATGTTAAGGAGGAATCAACATGCATCCTAAAAATTTAAAAGTTATTTTAGACACACCTACACTAAAAGAACTCAAACAACTATAATCTTACAAAGAAATATATAGGAAAGTTTATATTTCATGGCCCAACTTGCCGATAAGACACAAACTTTCATAAAATTACTAAATAAAAATAAAAAATTAAAATGGGATGAGCATTGTCAAAATATTTTCTATGTTATAAAATAATATTTATTACAACCACCAATTATTATGCTGCATATCCTTGATAGACCCTTACTATTATACATTTCAGCCACAAATCATGCTCTAGGAGCTTTACTCACATAATATGATGATCACTGAGAGCATGAATTATATTAAATTATTCATAATTTGGTTGATTATGAAAATAATTATATTTCTATAGACAAATCATGTTTTCTCTTGTCTTCACAACACATAATTTATGACATTACATGTTTAACAATGAAACACAAGTTATTAGAAGAGTGGATCCTTTATTATGTCAAAATCACATCTATTAGGGTGAATTTAAAATGGATCATGTAATTTACATAATTTTAATTAAAACCAATTTAAAATAACATATATTATGGTTAATTTAATAATGGATCATGTTATTTATAAAATTTGACTTATAATTCATTTTTAAAAAAATTGTCAAAGGACAAGTCATAATAGATTAGATTGCATCTGATCCATTTAAAAATACACTAAAAGTGAATGATGATTTTAGAGATAATTTTTATTTTTATAAAATTAATAATGACACTTGGACAATTTAATTTAATGTCTCTAAATGTGCCATAGGGGCTAGAGCTAGTATTGTTTTTATTATGCCTCACAATTAGCTCATGCCATTTATTTATTGTTTAGGATTTTATTATACAAACAATATCATCAAATATGAAGCATTAATTTTTTGATTGTAAAAAACACATAAAATACAAATAAAATCTCTCAAAATATATGGAGACTCCTAGTTATTATTCAAATAAGCAACATATATATAACAAACCAAATAACAAAAATTGGTACCATATACATAATTAGTTCAACAACTACTAACATATTTTGATAATATTTGAATAGAAAATATACCCCACAAGGATAATTTACATGAAAATGATATGGATAGTGTGGTATCTTTGATTCTTATTGATATGAATGATCATTTTATTTTCATTATACAATAGTTATAACAATCATCAATCTCTAGCACACAATTAAAAGCCTTAGAAGTGCTAGTAGTTACACATAGCATAATTAATTCATAATGTTTTAGTGACATATATAATTTTTTATATAAATTGGACATACTATAAATTTTTACACGCAAATGCAAATAAAAAATTAAAACAAGATGCTATTAGTTATGTCATATTCGGTGGGGGGGGGGGGGGGGGGTATCTATTTAAAATATACATTAATGGAGTATTACTCAGATATTTAAACTATGAAAAGGCTAAAGTATCAATCCTTGATGTGCATGACAATGCATGTGGTGGTAATTTTTATTATAAGGCTATTTCTCAAAAATTATTGTGATAAGGTTATTATTGGCCCACAATAAAGAAAAAATGTCTTTAATATGAAAAATATTTCTCACAATGTCAGAAGCAAAGTAATATTAATCATGCACCACCATATGAATTAGCATATATTGTATCACCATGACAATTTTAATTATGGGGATTTTATTTTATTGGAGAAATAAAATCTAAATCAATCAATGGCCATAAATTTGTTATTATATCTACATAATTCTTTTAAAAGTGGGATAAGGCCATACCTATGTAATCCACCATGGTGGAAGACATCTCAATTCCTAATGACACATATCATCTCAACATTTAGAATTCACATAGTAATTGATATAAATAATAAATCATCATTCAAAAACAAAATAGTAAAGATATTTAGTGTAAAGTTTAAAATTTAGCATATATTTTCAAAACTATATCATTCACAAGGAAACGGTGAAGCAAAGGTTACTAATAAAACTATTGTTAATATTTTAATAAAAATAGTAGTAAAACTTGAAGCAAATTAGAATAATTGGATCATTTATGCACTTTGTAATGTCTGAAAATGTGTGTAAACCAACACAAACAACACTATATTCTAGTATATATTTTACAAAATCAATGTTTCCATTTGAGTTAGAAATGCCTTCTTTATGGGTGTCTCTCAAAGGTATCATCAAAGACAATGAATATGTAGAAAATTAGTTACATAAATTAGAAATGATTAATGGAAAGAAGATACAAGTTATTGATCATTTAAAAGTATACCAAAAATGTATAATATGATCATGTGGAAATAAGGTTAAAAATTAAGAATTTCAAATAGGAGATTTGGTGTTAAAGGAAAACCATAAGAGCACAAATGTAGATATAGAAACTATAAGAAAATTCAAACCAAATTGTTTAGGTCCATTGATGATTACAAAAAATATGGGTAAAAGATTTTATCGATTAGCTACACTAGAGGGTAAACCTATAAAACATACCATGAACATCATGTATTTATGAAAATATTATTCTTAAAAATGTTCAAGCAAATATAAATATGATCGTACATAGTTTTTTATTTTTACATATTCCTCTTCCATCTATTTCAATTATGATCATTTGATAATTTTTTATATGCCTTTAGATTTCATTTGAATTATTAGCCTCTTGGATCTTATATTTTTCCTTTTAGGTCTAGACAATCTCAAAATAATGCTCAAAATTGCTAACAATGACAATCATATATCTACATGCATATTTTTTTTATAGAATTCTATAATTTTAATTCTAGGATAGAATTGACTAGAATAGAACATAAACATCAAACACTATTATCTTATTTGTCCAACCCTATCCTTTTTAGTTTTTTGTATAGAATTTGTATTTCTAAAACACATAGCTCTTATTCTATCAATTTTTAGATTATTAATTCAATATCAGTGTGAAACTTATTATCTTTTATGAAAATATCTTGGTTTCAAGTGAAACTATATACACATGTGACATATTTCAAAAAGTGTACATTTTATGAGATGAAAACTTACAATCAATTATTTTCATATATTTTGAAATCTGCTATAGATTTCTAATAGTTCTAATTCACATTCCATAAGGGGAAATTTCCTTCTATTGAGCCATTCAAACCCTTTATAGTGTACATATTTCATTGACACTTATTACAATTAATATCCTTATATTTTTGACAACTCGGTTCTATTCTAATATCTACTATTTTTTATTATATTGAAAAAATATTAAAAAATTATACATTATCAAATATGTAAAAACATTCAAATATTGTCAAAAATCCAAAATCAAGACCTAGACATGGTTAACAATCTAATTCACATATTTGAAATATGTAATTTATATCATGATTGGTAGATATAATATTATTTCTATATCACACATGCATTTCATGTTTATCTCTGAAGTGTTTTTCAGGGCATACAAACATTTCATAAATTAAGATGTTGCATTCTCCTCTACCCATTGTCCTTGCTAAGTTGGGACAATATTACTCATAGGTGATTATATGCATATGTTATATTTATCTAACCCATATACTTATTTAACCCTAAAATGTTTTGTTTTCTAGGTTTAGGTTACCTAGATAAATTATTAAATGGGTATATATAAATAAATACGCACAAGAGTGCCAATCAGATCTACAATAAGATAATTGGGTGTTAAACTCAAATATATCATATGTTGAATTTCTTAGGTTGAGTTATGATAAACATAATAATGTATTTAGCTTATTCTAATGCTAATGTGGTTATGGATATAGAATAGGCAGGAAACAAACTGGAAGATAGTTATGAAATAATCATCATGTTCTAATTTGGATGCTTTAGGATCTACAAACACTAACATCAATCTAGAATGGTTACATCAATGATACTATCTAAACTCAACACAAGTGATCACCTAGATGCTTTTAGATTTAACTTTACCTTTTCTCTAGTGCATTCATATATGGGTCATGGACTATCACTCATGAATTTATAAAACCCTAATTCTTCATCTTCATAGTGACATTGGAAAAAATGGGTTAGTGGGCACACAGTATTGATATGAATTGAAATACCCCTCTATAAATGAATATTACCTACATATCCAATACTCTAAATAGGGCCTTAGACTAATGTAGTTCTACCTTACATGTTTTCTTGTGTGTGAATCATGAAATATGTGGAAAGAAAGTACAATAGTGACCTAGCTTGTAACTTGGAAAATTGGGCTCTTGGGCTACTATTTCAGCAATTCATACCTATAGATGTGTAGTACCTGTGATTGATATGGAAATAAGAATAAATATGGAAACTTCACTTAATTGAATACTCTTTAAATGCTCTTTGGTATGAATGCTAGATTCAAAATGAATGAGGGTTTTTCTTGTATTTATATCAATCCCTTCGGATAAGTAGCTCGCATTAAATAACTTAGGATTATCATTAGGATATGTTTCATTTGTAAATTAGATTACTTTATGAAACTAAACATTTATGTTAGGTCAAGACACTAGCATTAATGTTAGTTTGTATCTTGGATGTTAGTGTCTAAGGAGCATGAAAGTAGGTATAGAATCAAAACTTATAGAGGTGGAAGATAATTAGCTTTTAAACATTCTAGGGAAGATAGAATATCTAGGTCATCAACATAAGATTGGTCAGACTAAGATATTTTCTAAGGGGAATAAGATAGAGTAGATACAATACTTTAAAAAGTGGGAAATGTCTAAAATTGAGAGGAATAACCAAGGTCTGAGTTTTAAAAGTGTAAAATACTGATGTGATGTATAATTTAAAAATAGTGTCTACATTCATCCCTTTAATTTATTAATGAAATTAATAGTTTAAAGGAAAGGAATGCATACCTGGGTGTGTATAATGTTGTTCCCCAAAAATAGCAGTCATTTTTGGGACAACATCTGAACTATTTTGGTCTTGCAGACCAAAATTGTCTCTTCCATTTCCAAAATTTGTCTTAGACATTCAAATTCATCATTTTCAAAGCTTCTCAAAAAATCTATGGGCTCTGCAGCCTTGAATCTACAGACTCAATAGGAAGAAAAATCTACGGACTATGTAGGAAAAGGAAAATCTACAGACTCTGTAGGCAGGTTCATTTATATCGGTTCAAAGGCTTTTGCAGGTGGTTTCAGTCAAAAGAATAAATTTTTCAACACTTAGTAATTTTTTGGGATTGGTTCAGAGCCTTAGTTTAATTAAAAATATCCATTGGCAAGCATCTGAGTGTAAAAAAGGACTTGAACCATTGAACCGTTGAACCATTGAACCACTTTGGTTCAAAGGTTCAATGGGTTCAAGGTTCAACAAGTTTAACGTCTTTGGCAAGAGTCGAGCACTTCATCAAGGTTCAAAGTTCAATCATTACAATTGGTTCATTAGATTCCAAACACTTAATGAAATCAAGGTGGCTTGAACCATTCAACCATTTAACCACTTTGGTTTAAAGGTTCAACGGGATCAAGGTTCAACATCAGGTTCAATCACTTTGTTTCAAAGGTGGGTTCAACCAAAGGAATGATTCAATGGTTTGGTTGAACCAAGCAGTTCAACACTTTATTTCACTCAAGTGATTCATTCCCTTTGTTTTAGCATCTTTTGGTTCAATCAAATGGTTCATCAGTCGGTTCAAAGCCTTGTTTGAACCATTGAACTAAAATTTGGTTCAATGTCTCATGGTTCAACAACAGTTTCAAAGACATAGTTCAAAGGCAATTTCAATGCTTAGTTCACTCAGTTGGTTCATTCTTTTAGTTCATCCTTTGTTTCAATGTCTCAAGGTCCAATAGCAGGTTCAAAGACATTTTCAAATCTTTGTTTGAACCGTTGAACCAAAACTTAGTTCAACGTATTGGTTCAACGAAATGGTTCAATTGTTGGTTCAAAGGCAAGTTCATAATGTTTGGTTCAATGCTTAGTTCATCGACTTGTTTCATCCAATTGAACTATCGGCTTGAACCATTTTTAGCTCAACTGATTGGTTTAATGGAATGGTTCATCGCCAAAGTTCAAAGGGGTGGTTCAATGCAAAAGGAAGCTTCCCAAAGGACAAGTGCCCTTATGGAGGACACTTAATCAATAAAATCACCCTTCAAAAGGGTCATTTTTCAAGGAAGCCAAAAGGTAATTCTTTCAGATTTGTTTAAGGCATTTAAAATTGGCTAAGGCATAATTCTTTCAGATTTTTGTCCGAAGCAATTCCTTTGGACAAAAAGTTTGAAAGAAATCAAAGGAGCAAATGCAGGCAAAATCCGAAGACTTGTTCAAAGATTTGGTGAAACAAATAATTCCACAGACTTTTTGTCTATGGGAATTTTCCTCGAGATTTTTGTCTACAGGAATTTTCCCTGGGGAAATGTCCATAGGAAACTTTTGCATGAGGAAATGTTCATGGAATAAATCCTAGGGATTTGTCCACAGGAACTGCCAAGGCAAAGGGCTACTGAAGGACCCCGAAGGGTAGGTGCCCTTGTGGGGGACTCTCGGTGGCCAAAGTAAAGGGCTCTTTTTGACCCATTCAAGGATCATTTCTTAAGGCCCAAAAGGGCAAAGCCAAAATTTGAAAGAGGACCAAGGGGTGATGCATCTGAAGACATCAAATTCAAGATAGTGAACTAGCCATTGAGAGCACATCGACAGGCATGTAAATGTCAATTTTAAAGCCCATAAAATAGCCGTTCATCCTTTGGATTTATAGACCCGAATGCATTCCCAGAATTCAAGATCAAAACTAGCAGAAAGTGAGGAAAGACAGAACAACAAATGAATCCAGGGCCTGATTCAATTAACCAGAAAAGGAGGAATGATGAAGACAAGATCAAACCGCCAGGTAGACATTGAAAGTTGCAATCTTTTAATTGCATGGCTTGTTTATCTACATTAAGAAGATTAAATGGGTAAAATGCCCCAAAGTTCTAGCCTATCTTCCTAATAGTTCCCAATGCATCATGATGTATTACTGTTCCTGAGTCCTTGAAGTGGCTATATAAGGGACTTTCTTTCATTGTAATAAGGATCTCTTTCTTGACAATCTGAATGAAACTTTGCCCAAATTGAGAAGCATTAATGAGATTTTGTGCTCAGTCTGTTAATCATATTTTGTTACTGGAATAAGAAAGCAAGGGACTTTTGCAGACTTTGTGTTGTTATACCTTTGTTATTAAGGATACTATTCTTATGTCTTTTTCCTTGATATAATTTTTGCTCCATTAATTTAACAAGAAGGATTAGTAAAATTAGTCAGGAAGGTGTCCTGAAGAATCAACTGTGGAGAGACTTTGTGCCCCTATAGCTACCTTCAGTGTGTTTTCTTTTCATTACTGTGTAAAGGACTTTGAGAAGACTTTGTGCCCTCATTGTCCTTCGTATATTACTCTTGAGCATTTCAAGTAGAGACTTTGTGTTATATTGTGATTTATTGGTTACTACACCCTCAGTTACATTCTGATTTTACTTCTAGGAGTATTGTTGTGGCTGACTGAATAGTTCTTCTGAAAGAAGAGGAGTGTTATCTATCATTTCCCTTGAGTTTTTCCTTTATTTTACAGACATCATCTCTAAAAAAAGAGAGATTTATGGCTTGTTCTACCCTTGAGTATTATTTTCTATTTATACAGATATATAGCATATCCACAGGGAACCTCCCCTTGATGAGAGGAGAGAGTAGTCTCCTTTTGATGTGATAAACTTACACATTTGGATGACTAATCTTCCTACTTTGGCTGATCAGACCTATTTTGTTTATTAGTATGCTGATAGACAAAATATTCAACCAACAGTTTTTGGTGACTCCGCTGGGGATTATACCCATTATCCATTTATAGCCTATCCATTCACCTCCACGCTAATCGGGAAAGAATGCACAGTTTAAAGCCTCAAGCTTCAAACTAAAGCAAAGTCAATTTTTTTTGTTTTATAATCTGGTAGATTCAAGGTATACACGAAGCCAAAGGGCTAAAGGTATCGTTAACCCTGTGTTTGAGCTAGTATAGCAAAGTGATTTTGATTTGTTTCCTTCACCATCTCATCTCTAATGAACCAAGAGCTTCCCTCCTACTAAATCTAGATCTCCATTACTAGATGAAGTATCTACTTTTATTATTGATAAAGTTGTGCCTATAATTACCCCTTTGAGATTTGTTATCCCTCCTTTTCAGAATCCTATAATGGTAGTTCAAGGCCCCTAGGGTAATGCTTTTGGTCCTCTCAATCTTACTCCTCCTCTACATGAGCTTCCACATAGTTCTAGGAATAATTTTCCTAAATTCTATTGTGATGGGAAAGTTCATCTTGATGAACACATTGTAGCATTCAGTATAGCTTGTGGAGTAATCGGAGTAGAATTTGAAGATGTAGCAGTCAGGCTTTTTGTTGAAACACTACAAGGTGTTGCTATATATTGGTTTTACCATCTACAGGCTTGGTCTGTGACTGATTGGAATACTCTTAAAGCTAAGTTTAAAGCCAGATTCAAACCTATAGAAGATGCACATACACTTCTAGCTCAACTTATAGAGATGAAGAAAGAGCCTCATGTGCCTATGAGAGACTTCATAGCTAAGTTTGACAAATTGAGAAACAAAATCCCTATAATTGCTAGACCTACAACTGAGAATCTCAAATACTTTTTCATTAATTCTCAGCTACCTAAAGTCAATTTTCTCTTGAGATGTGCTGGTCAAATAGATCTCACTGTAGCTCAACTTTTGGCCACTGAAGTAGAAGATGATTTCATCTTAGCAGCTAAAATAAGAAGAGATCCAAATAAAAATAGAGCTTCATCATGTTCTGAATTTGCATCTACAAGCACCATAGATCCAATGGTACAGAGATTAGCAAATGAATTACTTGCTCTCAATAAATAAATGGCTCAAGGAATGTCTTGTTCTCCTACACACATAAGGACATTCCCAAATCAGTCATATCAGGGCAATGTTGTTAGGAATCAAGGGCAATAAAATTGCCTTCCTCCCCCACAAGGAAAACTTGCTTTGGAAGCTCCTCCAACCAATTCAGCAATGGGATACCTTGAAGTAGAATCAAAACTCTCTTTCCATCCTGAATTGAATCAAGAAAATGATGTTGATATCATTGAAGAAAATCAAGAAGAATCAGCTAGCGACTCCCACATTGGTTTCCTGAATTACCAGGATGAACCCAGAAGTAAAGGAGAAGCTTCAGATGGATCATATGTAGTGTTTACCAGGTCCAATAAATAATCAATCCAACAAGCTGATAAAGAGAAGACAGAGAAACAACCTCAACCAACAATCAAAATTGCTAAATGTGGGACTGCTCTGACTTTTCAATTAAAGGATCCGATCATCACCCAGAAGGTAAACACATCCATTTCACCTTCACCTTCTACTCCCAATTCACAAACCAGCCCACCTCTCGTCCCTCCTAAAACTCATAAAGTTGAAGTACCTTTCTCTGTACCTAGTTCAATTCAGCCATTTGACATAATTGATCATGTCAAAAAGACAAAAATATAGATGTCTAAATTTGAATACTTGCAGTTCAATCCAGATCAACTGAATAAGTTGGTTCAGTATGTTAAAAATCAAACCATCCTTGCAGGACAAAAGGCTAAAAAAGTAACTCTTGATTCTCCAAAGAACACACCTATTCCAAATAATCTAGTTATTACTCCTCCAGCTACTCCTAGAAAAATAGAACCCTTTTATGTTTCCTTGTTAATTAATGGTCACACTCTGAGTAACTGTATAATAGACTCAAATGCATCTGACAATGTCATGCCTGCTAAGGTCACTGAGTCTCTTGGTCTCACACTGACTAAAACATTTGGGAGATGTTTCTATATGGAGAATAAGCAAGTACCATTGCTGGAGCAAATCAAAGATGCCTAATTTGCATTCACAACCTTTCCAGATAAGAGGATTAAGATGACTGTCTTAGTGGCTAATGTCCCAGCATCTTATGACATTTTGCTTGGATGAAATTTTTGCAAGGACATGGGAGGAGAACTGAACATGGATCTATCTGAGGCAAGGATCCCTATCCAAGGCATGATGAAGAGATTACTCCCTGAAAAGGAAGCAAAGTATGTAGTCACCCAGACATCAGCCCCTGAAGCTCAAATCCTTTTTGAATTTGCAAGTATGGGTAACTACTTTCTATATACATATGAAGAAGATCCCTCCATCTCTAATGAAGGAAAGTCTGAAGAAAAGTCAGTGTCTGATGAAATTTGGACTCTAGAATTTGATGGTAGCTTTTCCTCTACTGGTTCCAGAGCTAGGATTGTCTTGATATCTCCTTAAGGAGATATGTTTCCTTCATCCTATAAATTACAATTCAACAACACTAACAATACAACTGAATATGAATCTCTATTGCTGGGCATGAAGGTTGCTCAAGAAAGAGGCATCAAGTTTCTTCATGCCAAAGGGGATGCTGAATTAGTGGTCTGTCAAGTGAGAAATCTATATCAGACCAAGAATGAGAGGTTACACCATTACCACAACCTGGTTTGGGATCAAATTGAAAGCTTTGATGCTTTCAACATTTCTTCCATACCCAGAGAGTCTAATGACAGAGCTGATGCACTTATTGTTTCAAGAACTCTCTTAGTTTCTCGTTTAGATTTCAAAGAAGACAAGTATACCATTGAGCTGGTCTATAGACCAAGTGTTCTTGATAATGCTAATCATTGGAAAATATTCAATGATTGTCATCAGATCATTACTTTCCTAAAATGAAAAGACAATTTTGAATAGCTATATTTTGAAAGCAACAAATCTCAAAAGTCTGAATCTATTTTTGAGTCTAGTTCAAATATAAATGAAGAATTCCTACAGCTAAAAGGAAACAAAATTCCCAAAGGCCTGGTTTCTCTTGAGAAGCTATTTGACAAGCATGATATATTCATCAAACAACAACAAACAGATTCAAATTTCTCTTAGGGATTTGACCAAGTAAATTTGACCAACAAAGAAAATCCCAAGGTGGTCAACATTGGTAAGTGTTGCACCCCTGAAGAAAGATTCAAATTCACCTCTTTTCTCTGTCAATACATTGATGTCTTAGCGTATTCTTACAAAGACTTGAAGTCTCTTAGACCTGATGAAATCTGCCATCACATTCCTCTCAAGGCTGATTCAATGCCCTACAAGTAGAAATCTAGACAATACAATCTAAAAATTTCAGGTATTATTGTGTCTGAGATACAAAAAATATTAAATGCTAGAATTATCTTCCCAATCCATCATTCTACATGGATTGCGAACATAGTCCCTGTGAGGAAGAAAAATGGTGAAATATGTATTTGTGTAGATTTCAAAAATCTAAATTAAGCCTCTTTGAAGGACAATTACCCTTTGCCAATCATGGACCAAGTGCTTCAAATAGTAATAGGGTCAGAGATATTATCAATGTTGGATGGCTTCTCAGGTTATAATCAAGTTGAATTTGGTGAAGCTGACCAACACAAGACTGCATTCACCACACCTTGGGGTACATTTGCATATAAAAGAATGCCTTTTAGCTTAATAAATGCTAGTGCTACCTTTCAGAGAGCTATGGATATGGCCTTCAAAGATGAGATTGGCAAATTCATAGTGGTATATCTTGATGACTTAATTGTCTTTTCAAAGTATCGATCTGATCATGTATGCCACTTACAAAAATTGCTAGAGCGTTGCTGCCAGAATAGTATTTCCTTGAATCCTAAGAAGTCTATTTTGAAGTAATAGAGGGGAAACTCCTTGGACACATTATGTCCAAAGAAGGCATAAAAATTGACTTAGATAGAGTCAAGTCTATTCAAGAGTTGAATTTGCCTACAAGTAAAAATACTATTCACTCTTTCTTTGGAAAAGTGAATTTCTTATAGAGATTCATCCCTGAATTTATTGAGAAGACAAGACACATTGTGAACATGATGAAAGAAAAGACCACCTTCAGCTGGACTAAAGAAGACAAATCAATGTTTCAAGATATCAAGACTGCCATTGCTCATGCCCCTACCTTGGTTTGTCCAGATTACCATAGAGATTTTATAATATACAGCTATGTGTTTGAGCACACTCTTTCAACTATTCTTGTTCAACAGGACAAGGAAGGTATGGAATCCCCCATCTCTTTCATGAGTTTCCCTCTCAAAACTCATGAGATGAAATATTTAAATATAGAGAAGCATGCTTATGCATTGGTAAAAGCAGTCAAACATTTCTGCTTCTATATTCTGAGTTCACACACTACTGCCTTAATTCCTGACACTATAGTCAAGTCTATATTAACTCAGCAAGAGTTTGGCACAAAGAGAGGTAATTAGATTACAAAGATCCAAGAATTTGATTTGGATATCAAACTGACAAAGCTGGTTAGGGATAAAGGCCTATGCCAATTAATCACTGACAATAAGCCAAAAGATACACAACATGAAGAAGCTAAAGTGGAAGATAAGCCAACAGTCCTTTTTGTCTCCACTACCAATGAATGGTACTCAGGTATTGCCTATTTTTTGACTTATGGTGAATGTCCTGCTCATTTGTCTTACAAAGAAAGGAGGACTATCAATTTGAAAGCTACTAATTTTGTCCTTTGGGATAACAGCCTGTATAAGAGAAGCATAGATGGAGTATTCCTTCACTATGTAGACAAAGAACAACAAACCCAGCTTTTGAAATCTTTCCATAATCTGGCCTGTGGAGGACATTTTTTTGCTCCTATGACTACTCACAAAATTATGCGAGCCAGGTATTACTGGCCAACTCTTTTCCAAGATGCACATAAGTGGGTGAGAAAATGTGAACTTTACGAATAATTTGTTGGAAGACCCAAGTTGGTTGCCCTGCCTCTCAAGCCAGTAATCCCAGCAATGGAGACTTGATTTTATTGGGACAATAAACCCATTTTTAAGCACTGGACATGATTATGTCCTCACATCAACTGATTATTTCACCAAGTGGGTAGAAGCAATCCCAACTAAGCATGCTACTTTAGAAGTTATATGCAACTTCCTCAAAGAGAATATCATTTTCAGGTTTAGAGGTCCACTCAAAATTGTTACTGATAATGTAGCTTGTTTCACCTCTCAAGAGATTACACAATTCTATTTTCATTATGGAATTACACTCTCTCATTTTTTTGATTATTTTCTGCAAGGGAATGGACAAGTTGAGTCCAACAATAAGAATTTGGTAACTAATATCAAAAATCTAGCTAATGATAATCAAAGGGCATGGCATAAAGCATTGGTTGATGCTCTATGGGCAGACAGGATCACACCAAAGAGGGCAATTGGTATGCCTCCTTTTCAACTTCTTTACGGTATTAATGCTGAGATACCAATCACCTTAGAGTTACTAGCCTTGAAATTGGTGAAGGCCATTGAAGATCAGACATATGAGAGTTCTCTTGACAAAAGAATCATGTGCCTGACTCAACTGGAGGAACAGAGAACCATGGTGGTGGATAGAATTGCTGCTCATCAAAGTTTGGTAAAGAAACTCTTTGATCAGAAGGCCAGAAATCATGATTTCCAGATTGGGGATCAAGTCCTACTGTGGGACAAAAGAAGAGAACCAAAGGGGATGCATAGAAAGTTTGACTCCCTTTGGAGAGGCCCATTTATAATTCATCAACACATTGGTGAAAATAGTTTTCTATTGAAATACCAAGATGGCACACTCTTTTCTCTACCCCACAATGGGCAGCATTTGAAACACTTCAACTCTTGAAGTATTAGATCATTGCCTCTATATATATGTATATTTGTATAGTTTTAATTCTGATTTGTTTTGTTTATTTTTTTTTGATGCCTTTCATTTCTGGGTAGCATGACTGTGAAGCCCAATGGTACACATGAAGACATTTGAAATTCTAGATTCTACTCCTTTTAATTCATTTTACAATTGACAGAAGTTCCCCAATTAGAGCTAGTTGTTGTTCCCCAAAAATAGTAGTCATTTTTGGGACAACATTTGAATTGTTTTGGTCTTACAGACCAAAATTGTCTCTTTCATTTCCAAAATTTGTCCTAGACATTCAAATTCCTCATTTTCCAAGCTTCTCAAAAAATCTACGGACTCTACAGGCTTGAATCTATGGACTCAGTAGGAAGAAAAATCTACGGACTGTGCAAGAAAAGGAAAATCTATGGACTCTACAAGCAGGTTCATTTATATAGGTTCAAAGGCTTTTATAGGTGGTTTTAGTCAAAAGAATTAGTTTTTTAACACTTAGTCATATTTTGGGATTGGTTCAGAGCCTCATTTCAATCGAAAATCACTATTGGCAAGCATTTGAGTGCAAAAAAGGACTTAAACCATTGAACCGTTGAACCATTGAACCACTTTGGTTCAAAGGTTCAATGGGTTCAAGGTTTAATAAGTTCAATGTCTTTGGCAAGAATCAAACACTTCATCAAGGTTCAAAGTTCAATCATTGCAATTGGTTCATCAAATTCCAAACACTTAACCAAATCAAGGTAGCTTGAACCATTGACCATTAAATCACTTTGGTTCAAACGTTCAACAGGTTCAATGTTCAACGACAGGTTCAATCACTTTGTTTCAAAGGTGGGTTCAACCAAAGGAATGGTTCAATGGTTCGGTTCAATTAAGTGGTTCAACGCTTTATTTCACTTAGGTGATTCATTCCCTTTATTTTAGCATCTTTTGGTTCAATCAAATGGTTCATCAGTCAGTTCAAAGCCTTATTTGAATCGTTAAACCAAAATTTGGTTCAACATCTCATGGTTCAATAACAGGTTCAAAGACATAGTTCAAAGACTACTTCAATGCTTAGTTCACTCAGTTGGTTCATTCTTTCAGTTCATCCTTTGTTTTAATGTCTCAAGGTCCAATAGCAGGTTCAAAGACATTTTCAAAGCTTTGTTTGAACTGTTGAACCAAAACTTGGTTCAACGTATTGGTTCAATGGAATGGTTCAACTGTTGGTTCAAAGGCAAATTCATAATGTTTGGTTAATTGCTTAGTTCATCAACTTGTTTCATCCAATTGAACTATCAGCTTGAACCATTTTTGGTTCAACTGATTGGTTCAACCGATTGGTTCAACATATTGGTTCAACGGAATGGTTCATCACCAAAGTTCAAAGGGGTGGTTCAATGCAAAAGGAAGCTTCTCAAAGGACAAGTGCCCTTGCAGAGGACACTTAATCAATAAAAGCACCCTTCAGAAGGGTCATTTTTCAAGGAAGCTGAAAGGTAATTATTTTAGATTTGTTTAAGGCATTTAAAATTGGCTAAGGCATAATTCTTTTAGATTTTTGTCCAAAGGAATTCCTTTGGACAAAAAGTCTAAAAGAAATCAAAGGAGTAAATGCAGGAAAAATCTAAAGACTTGTTCAAATATTTGGCAAAACAAATAATTTCATGGACTTTTGGTCCACGAGAATTTTCCCTGGGCTTTTTGTCTGCAAGAATTTTCCCTGGGGAAATGTCTACGGGAAACTTTCACATGAGGAAACATTCACAAAAGAAATCCCAGGGATTTGTCCGCAGGAATTGCCAAGGCAAAGGGCTACCGAAGGACCCCGAAGGGCAGGTGCCCTTGCGGGGGACTCTCAGCGGCCAAAGTAAAGGGCTCTTTCCAACCCATTCAAGGATCATTTATTAAGGCCCAAAAGGGAAAATCCAAAATCCAAAAGAGGGCCAAGGGGTGACGCGCATGAAGATGTCAAATTCAAGACAGTGAACTAGCCATTGAGAGCACATCAATGGGCATGTAAATGTCAATTTTAAATCCCATGAAATAGTTATTCATCCTTTGGATTTACAGACCCAAATGCATTCCTAGAATTCAAGATCAAAACTAGCAAAAAGTGAGGAAAGACAGAACAACGAATGAATCCAGGGCTCGATTCAATTAACCAAAAAAGGAGGAATGATGAAGATAAGATCAAACCGCCAGGTAGACATTGAAAGTTGCAATCTTTCAATTACGTGGCTTGTTTATCTACATTGAGAAGATCAAATGGGTAAAATTCCCCAAAGTTCTAGCCTATCTTCCTAACAGTTCCCAACGCATCATGATGTATTACCGTTCCTGAGTCATTTTTGAAGTGGCTATATAAGGGACTTTCTTTCATTGTAATAAGGATCTCTTTTTTGATAATCTGAACAAAACTCTACCCAAATTGTGAAGCATTATTGAGACTTTGTGCTCATTATGTTAATCATATTTTTTAACTGGAATAAGAAAGCAAGGGAATTTTTTAGATTTTGTGCTATGATACCTTTGTTATTAAGGAAATTGTTCTTAATGTCTTTTTACTTGATACATTTTCTATTCCATTAATTTAACAAGCAAGATTAGTAAAATTAGTCAGGAAGGTGTCTTGAAGAATCAACTGTGGAGAGACTTTGTGCCCCCATAGCTACCTTCAGTGTGTTTTTTTTTCATTGCTATGTAAAGGACTTTGAGAAGACTTTGTGCCCTCATTGTCCTTCATATATTACTCTTGAGCATTTCAAGTAGAGACTTTGGGCTATATCTCAATTTGTTGGTTACTACACCCTCAGTTACATTCTACTTTTATTTCCAGGAGTATTCTTGTGGCTGACTGAATAGTTCTTCTGAAAGAAGAGGATTGTTGTCTATCATTTCCCTTGATTTTTTCCTTTGTTTTACACACATCATCTCTAAAGAAAGAGAGATGGATGGCTTATTCTACCCTTGAGTATTATTTTCTATTTATACATATATATATAGCATATCCACAAGGAACCTCCCCTTGATGAGAGGAGATAGCAGTCTCCTTCTGATGTGATAAACTTACACATTTGGACAACTAATCTTCCTACTTTAGCTGATTAGACCTATTTTGCTTATCAGTATGCTGATAGACAAAATATTCAACCAACATATAGCACATCTTATCTTCATGTGATCCCAATTTGAGTTATTTGTTAGTGACTGACTTGTAATCAAGATCATGTTACAGTGTATAATTAGTGCATATAATTTGGAATTGAAAGTATTGAAAGATTAAAATTAAAAGATCAAGGTTTAGGAGTACACCTATGTGTCAATATAACCACCTTGCCTATTGAAAATTTTATTTTGAAATATTTAATATTGTAAATATTTTAAACTGAGATTATGAAAAAAATATATAAATATGGAAAGTTCACATATCTAAAGAGATAGAGATAGAAATAGATTGAAGGCACATGCCCCAAACCTTGAAAAAAAGATGACTTTCCAACTGGTAGTTGAGATTAGCTCAACCATGTAACCTAATGATACTTACAACTTAGTAAGGTTAAATGATAAAATAAAGTCCAACCTAAAAATTTAGAAAAAAATTGAGTGATTTAATCACCTCGATCATGCCAAATATGAATTGACTAATGCAGCAGATTGGCTCAATATAGTTCGTAAAAGTCTACCTTAGGTATCAGTATGTGAAAGTCCATGATATGGTAATAGTCCATAAAAGAGTTATGAAATATAAAAATTATTTTTATTTTTAAAAATTAGGCACACATTGCATATCATATGCACCTTATATATGTCTCATGTTGAAAATATGTATAACAATGGTACCAATGTATAGAATTCTCCAAAATTATGAATCTAAATTTATATAACTATGTGTGTTGGCTAATTGAGGAATTATATAATTATGGTTAACATGTTTATAAATCATTCCACCACTATATATGGAGAAACATGAAAATTTAAATAATTTCTAATGTGGAAAACATGTTTCCTAAAACATTCCCCCACTATAATCTAGAAATGTTGAATATTAGATAAGTGTGGAGAACATGCTTCAAAAGCATGCCCCCAATGAATTTAAAAACTATGAATGTGTGGAATCCATGCCCATATGAAATCCCTCCAATAAATATAAAATTTATGATTGTGTTTAATCATTTTTCATATGGCATGGCCCCATTAAATATGAAAACTATTACAAATACCACATGTTGAATAAGTGTGTAGAACATGATTCAAAATCATGCCCCCACTAAATATGAAAATTATGCAATATATGAATAACATGTCTCTATGAAATGACCCCAATGATATGTCCCCCTTTGTGGTTAGTTGAGAATATAAAATTGTAGTTACCTCACCTCAAAAAGATAAGACAATTGTATAATCTATGAATGTAACCATGTAGTACATATAAGGAACATGTCTAGTTAAATGTATCATTGAAATGCATAAAATCATGTGATCACATGAAGGTAAAAGATGCATGATAAGTATCATGGCAATGTAGATATAGTAATAGTATAATCTCAACAAGTAAAAAATCACAAGCACAAGAGCACTCATAAGCAAGATAAAAAGCAATGGTCTTAGGAGACCTAAAATAAGGGGTATGTTCAAATGCCACACATTCAAAGGGACATGACTTATTAAAATGTACACAAAAACAAGGATGACATATTAAAATGTTTATACAATAATCAATGACATATTCAAATGTTAAATAAATTACACATAGGAATAAGGGCCACAAACAAAGGAACACTTTCAAATGTTAGAGGTACAATCACTAAGAGGAGGTGAATCAATGATGCAAGGTAATCCAATTAAATTCTCAACTCTTAAACATTCAGCATACATCAACTTTATCAAGAAACATAAATATAAAATCACATACATCCAAATCATATATAAGAGCATACATCACATCAACACATCATATATGTGGGAACCCTCTTGGGGGATAAAACACACTAAACCCTACAAGATGTACTATGGTACTATAAAACAAGATCCAAAATTTAAACCAAAACCAACTGATCAAGGAACAACCATCCCTTATTTTAGTGAGACACCAATCCCACAAGGAGCTTCTACCCCTATCTAGCTGAGCATGCATAACAACTATACTTATAGTAAGCTTTACTTTTCAAGAAGGAACCAACCCCCTAGGAAACTAAAAACCCACACAAATACCTAAATATATCACCTTGAACACCTATTTTTACTCTTTAACTAATGATGATCATCTTTCTCTACACTCTTCACCTTCACTCTTTCACCTAAACAATCTCAAGCACTCACTCCCTCAATATGCTTCTTTTAGACTCATTAGGTACAATGACTTGCGTATCCACCTGGATCAGCTTGATTAGATAAACATGATTGATCCTCTTTTCTATATGATGCTCCTCACTAACCTATACCTTCTCTTTCAAAGGTTTTCTACTTCACTTAATTCTACTCTTTCATAACAAGTCTAGAAACCATTACCTTGGTCTTCAATCTTTATAGAGTCTTCATGAATACCAACTTATAGGTTGAACATATTACTTTACTTAACCCTTAATAGTTTTATCATCCTAACACATACCATCATTATGGGTTATACATAGCATCCATGTGTCACACTTAAGCAACTACACCTTTCAACTAGGCCTTAGTAGCCTTTATAAGTATCATAGAGACCTATTACCCCTTTAGCACTTTAACAAGAAAATTAAGAACATAAGATCAATTTAAAATACATGGGTCTACTCCATATAACCTCTAATAAATATTTGGATCCATATATATATAACTACTCTTTCAACTATCACATGTGTGAAATATGACATTATCAATATGCTCACTCAGCTTTGTCTATCAAGATGACTACTTAAGATTAGAAATTCATATGACTATTATAATTAATTTCATTCAATTTCATAATCACTCATAACATCCTATAGGTTCTCTAAAATATGACCATACCATCAATATCATCTATTAATTACTCAACTAGGCAAACACTCTCCAAATGATCAATCTAATCACTTTGCCATTAATGCACTATGAATCATGATCTCTTTGACATTAATGATAACCTACCATCAATGACCATGATAAAAATCAAATTATTCAACAAGTAATATAATATAAGTGTAATACACTCAAGGAGGTACATAAATGAAAATTTAAGCAACCAAAATAAACATGTCATAGTAGCCTATGGATCAAATGTGTTAGAAAAAAATTTCAAGTGCATAACATATCAAGTACCATGTGAAATATATAATCATGGATAAATGCATGTGTAAGTACATATATGAGCTCAAAATATGATAATATAGAGTTACCATAGAATGATTTAACCTAGAAGTATCATGATCATAGAGGTGGATGCCCCCAATGTCCATATGACATGAGTATAAAGAAGGCCCAACATCTAAAATAGGAATAGATCATGTATTTATATATGCACGTATCACATTCAAGTAGAATCAAGATGCATGTGTATGTATTAGTAACTGATATTCCATCCATTAACATGGAACTAACACATTCATGCCAAGGAACCAATAGAATCTGTAGGTGCTGAAAGTGTTTTTGTATTTTTGTGCCTTTTTTTTATTTTATTTTTTTTGGTATTTTTTGGAATGTTTGAATATGAAGGCCTATCTTATAATCCCATACATAGATATATCCCCACTATTGATGCTAGCAAGGATCATGAATAGGTGAAATATCTATCACTATAGTATCTATGATGCTCTATGTATGGATAATAGGACTTTATGGTCTTGCTCAAATAGTAGAAGTAATAGGAGTAGGGATTCATGAAACCCGTCATTGAGTGCTCTATGGTTTATTTTGAATATAAATAATAGGAACATGTGTAGGTGATCTATATATCTACACATGGTGCATAGTAGATGAGTATTCTAGGAAATCCACCATATGTCTCTATTGTAATGGTCACTCAAGTATTAGCTGCCTAGTAAAGGAAGTGGCTTATTGCTTACCTTTTTATTGAAAATTGACCTTAGTAGGTTTTATAGTTAGTTACTTGAGTATAATTTTTTTTTGTTACATGGGATGTTCATATTGAATTCCTAAAATTTTAATTACTTGATTGGCATAAATGTATTTATCACACACATACAGTATAGAAGGTATTGCTCAAGGTTTATGGATCTGAGGTCTTACCAATAACATATCAAACATGACCATGGAAGGTATAACTAAACATTTAGTAACCACATGTGCAAGACTGACCTATAAAGGTAGGTCAATCTCACCAAGAACCTTATAGGAGGTCCCATCTAATTCTCTAATTGATCTAATAGAAGGATGTAAATCATTATGAGTATAACCTAAGTGTTGATGCAGGAAAATGCACCCAGTGGTATGAAGTCAAACTCTTATCTTCTCCTCACAACATGGAAACTCCCCTCTCACTTGTGGGACTGGTGAAGCTAGAGAGGAGAGTCTCTATATAAGGGCTAGCTCCCTTTGATGCATTATGTTTGTTCCAACAAGTGCAAAACACACACACACACACACACACACACACACACACACACACACACACACATATATATATATATATATATATAGATATAATGGGGGGTGAAAAGGGAGAAAGATACAGGCAAACAAACTACTCTAAAGAGGTGATGCACCAAAATAAGTCAACCTTCACACATCCACACTCAGGAATAGACAAAACAACATACATACACTCAGACTTGGTAGAAAGACCAGGTTACAAGAAAATGGCAGGGAAGTTCTTATGAAAACATAAGAACAAGGATTTACCAAGATGCAGTGAAATACATACTGTAAGTGACTTCCTCTATTCTATACTTCCAAATAGAGCTCTTCTCCTATCAGCTGTAGAAAATGGTGCCTTGTAGATAACTGGTGTGTTGGTGTTGAACCTGTGAGAGCATCAAAAGGCAATGACTAAACACAAATTAACACTCAAGACATACATAGAATATCCATCCAAGAAGAGGTAAAAAACTGTGTTTATTGATTCAAGTGGAATTTTTAGCAGGGCCACGCCTTGTAAAATGTGGAAGATGATTTTACAAATGACAAGTTTGCAATATATATGAGAAGCAAGGAGGCCCATTTGGCACTCCTTGTTTTACAAGTGGCATACGCATCCCTTCATGGGAAGAACAAGTTGCTCAAAATATTAATGAGCTGTTCCTTTTGTCTACTCAAAATCTGCATTTTCAAAGTCAATACACGGTTTGTCCACTCATTAAATGTAAAATGGAGAAACCAATTGCTTTACTAGCTATTTGTGTCCTCTCATGATCAATTCGTAGGAATTGTTTCACCTACTAGAGTCACTTCTCAAATTGGCACCACTTGGACTAACCACTTTCTGATTTCATGCTTGTCTCCTTGTTTTTTCTCAATTTTGTCTCTATTTGGCTCCTTCGGCCCTCAGGGGTGAACATCCTAGCAGGTCACTTCATTCTGGGCTCCCTTTCATGGTTAGCACTCTCCTAGTTCGAAAACAAATGGCCATTTTGCTTTACTAATGTTGACATTCACATGACCATCATGCTTTGAAAACTAGTGGATATTTGACTTTGTTAAACTTGACATCCTTCAAGATGTCACCATCCCCATCACAATGTCATCGGGTCCATGGTTTCCCTTCGGGCACTTTTCTACCTTTGTTATTTTTCCTGGCACCTTCCCTTTGGCCTTTGAAAAGGTCCCTTTATTTAGGCCAAGAGTCCCCTGCAAGGGCATCTACCCTTTGGGGTCCTTTGGTGGGTCCCTCCATTTGAACGGGTCTGTCTCCCGGATTCCCACAGACATTGTTTACGAACAATTTCCCCAGGTTAATTTCCCCAGGTCTGCGGCTTCGTGTATTTCTGTGGGCTTTGATTTTGTGTTGAGTGGTGCCTGAATTCCTTCAGAGTTTTTGTCTGAAGGAATTCAATTTATTGACCAATTTTGCCCACAGGCAAAATTTTTGGTCCCCTTCTTCCCTTGCTATTCAGTACTAGTCATCTTCAGGTTGCATAAGTTCATGTCATGGTTCTTCAACATATTGTTCATCCATCTTCAAGTCCATGAGTTTGGTTCATGGCCTAGTTCAAGTTTTTCAACAACCTTTGGTTCAAGGGTCCATTTCCAAGTTCAAGCATCTTGATCTTCAATGGTTAAACCATTGAATCATTGAACCAAATTTTGGTTCAATAGGCTTAGTTCAACAGGCTAGGTTCAATGTGGCAGTTCAAAGCAAGAAATTCATCAGCCTTTGGTTCATTGGCCCATTAGTGCGCAATGGTTGAACCTTGAACCGTTGAACCATTTTTGGTTCAACGGGTTTGGTTCAAGGGTATGCCCTTAACTGAAGGGAAGTCTTCAAAGTTCAAACCCCTAGTAGAGGGCCGGCACATCAAATGAAGAGGACATGAGTAAGTTCAGTTTGATTTGAAGTCCAAAGTTCAATTTTGTTTGAAATTGACTAAGTCTAACTCCCAAATTCCTTCAGGCTTTTTGTCCAAAGGAATTCCTTCAGACAAAAAGTCCAAAGGAATTCAAGCGCCACTCAACACAAAAGCAAAGCCCATAGAAATACACAAAGCTGCAGACCTAGGGAAATTAACCCAAGGAAATTGACTTGGGGAAATTGTTCATGGACAATTTGTCCACGGGAACCCGAGAGACAGACCCGTTCAAATGGAGGGACCCGCTGAAGGACCCCGAAGGGCAGATGCCCTTGTGGGGGACTCTCGGCCCAAACAAAGGGACTTTTTCAAAGGCTAGAGGGAAGCTACCAAGACTAAGCAAAGCCATATTAGAAGCCATATGAACTTGATGACGTTTTGATGGGCCTGAGGATGTCCCAGAGGTTGTCAAGTTTAATGAAGTGAAATAGATATTCCTTTTCAAATGAAAGAGCTAACCATGGAAAAGAAGGCCCAGAATGAAGCGACCCACCCATATGTTCGCCCTTGAGGGCCAAGGAGCCAGATGAGACAAAATTGAGAAAAGACAAGGAGACAAGCATGAAATGAGCAAGTAGTTAGTCCAAGTGGTACCAATTTGAGAAGTGACTCCAGCATGTTAAACAATTCCTACAAATTGATCATGAGAGGACACAAATAGCTAGTAAGGCAACCAGTTTCTCCATTTTACATTTAATGAGTGGACAAACCATGTATTGACCTTGAAAATGTAGATTTTGAGCAGACAAAAGGAACAACTCATTAATGTTTTGAGAAAAATTTTCTTCCCATGAAGGGATGCATATGCCACTTGTAAAACAAGGAGCGCCAAATGGGCCTCCTTACTTCTCATATATATTGCAAACTTGTCATTTGTAAAATCATCTTCCACATTTGTAAGGTGTAGCCCTGGCAAAAAATTTCACCTGAATCAAATAAACGTAGTTTTTACCTCTTTCTTGGATAGATATATCTGAGTATGTCTTGAGTGTTGTTTGTGTTCAGTCATTGTTTCTTGATGCTCTCACAGGTTCAACACCAGCATACATGTTTTCTACAAGGCACCATCTCTACAACTGACAAGAGAAGAGCATTATTTGAGAAGTTCAGAATAGAGAAGATTACTTGAAGTGTGCATTTCATAGTACCTTGGTAACGCCCCTTTTTTTTGTGTTTCCATGAAAGCCTCCCTGCCAGTTTCTAGTAGCCTAGTCCTTCTGCCAAGTCTGAAGTGTATGTATGTGTTTGTCTGGTTTCAAGAGTGGATGTGAGAAGGTTGACCTTATTTTTGTGCATCACCTCTTTAGATTAGTTTTTTTGTCTATATCTTTCTCCCCTTTTCATCCCCCCCATTATATCTATCTATATATATGTGTTTTGCACTTGTTACAACAAACATGATGCATCAAAAGGAGCTAGCCCTTATCTAGAGACTCTCCCCTCTAGCTTTGCCAGTCCCACAAGTGAGAGGGGAGTTTCCATGTTGTGAGGAGAAGGTAGGAGTTTGACTTCCTACCACTGGGTGCATTTTCCTATGTCAACAGTTATAGCATGCCTGGTGGGACACAGTTTGACAATGCAGTAAGGTTTCAAGATTGATGCTAGTTTTGTTACAACAAATCGAATATTTTCAACATCTGGTGACTCTGAGTTAAATCTACTGGTTAATCATCCTAGTGCCATCAAAAATCATTTCTTGTATGTATATTTATTTTGTGCAAAATCATGGGTCTTATTTTCCTTCATATGAATATAATCAGGCTCCAGATATTTATGCAATCCCCTCAAGTAGCTCTCCTAGTTGCCCTACAACTATAAGGGAAGTGGCCTTGGAATTAGAGATTAACAAGCTAGAAGAATAGTACAAATATCAGTAGGAGCTGATGTATAAAGAGGAGTGCTTGTTTGGGCAAGCACAAGTCTTGCAGTCCATGGAAGAGGAGGCAACAAAATGGAGAAATCCATCTATTCAAGGCAGTCAGCCTTGTGCGCCCCTTCCTAATTTGAAGAAAGCCCCTTCTTTTGCACCAAATCCTTTCTATCAGATAGTACTCACCCACTCTAGCTCAACAAATGCATTTTCTCTCAATGTCGTGCACCTGGCTTTCTGACACCAGATGGCATCAGAACAACCTCCTATGGAGATTAACCTTCTAAACTCCTTAGATTGTGAATCTTCCATTTGGAGTAATAATACTAGCCAGCATGTCCCTCTTCTAAAGACTCCTCCAATGCACCAACAGTCTCTTCCTTGCATTCCTCAACCTCCCCAAGTCCTTCAGTCTAATGCATAGATTTTGGGTTAGAGAAAGGATTGCCAAGAACCAACTCAGAGCTTTGAAGAGGATCATGCTGATGACCTCCAAGAAAGACTCTTTCAAGACAACCTAGCCAAAAAAATTGAAGATTTAGAGGCTAGAATGAAGCTACTTCTTGAAAGAGAGATAAAGCTTCCAAACCTTGTGGAAGAGCCCCATGGCCTTGGAGAAAACAAAGTTGCTGCCTATTCACAGGAGCAAAATTCTAATTCAAAGATCTTGAACTGGGGAGAAACAGTAGAATCATGGGGCAGAATGGAAGAAGAACAAGGTTTTTCTCAAAACCTTGAAGAAGTTGAAGCTGTGCCTGCTTATAATAATGCTAATAACCTCTAGGAAAAGTTTTTCCAAGAAGATCTAGCCAGGAGAATTGCAAAGTTGGAATCTAGAGAGAGATTTCTTAGCCAATGTGTGATGGATGGCTCAGACCAAATGGCACATTCCATGTCTAAACACACCCCACCTACACATTTCCAAGAGAGAAATTAGGGCATGCCTAATATTGATGGAGTGCTAACCAAGTGGAAGCAGGAGAACAATTCGATTCTAGCTCAAGGACTACCTCCTCTTCCACATGCTTGTCTCACTTCACCCCTTCTCAAGGAAGAACTTATTCTGTAGGAGGCGAGTGAGGAATAGAAGATCCAATCTACAGCTCTTCAAGAGGCTGTCATGAGTGACAATGAAGAAGAAATCATCATCCATGTTCCTTGTGAAGACCTTATCAGCAATGGAGAGGATGTAGGTCTTACATATATGTAGATGTTCCACCAATACGAGGAGGAACAAAAGCATGGTGAGCTCTCTCCCCTTCTATTTGATGAACTTCCTTGTTGTTTTGATGATGAGGATGACTACACTAAGGAACCTAAGTTGGAGGAGGATCAAGGGAATATTTTTGAAATTCTAGAAATCTTGACCAGTAAGGAGGAAAAGGAAAGGTCTGTCTTCCTAGAGGAATGCCTTGAGGAAGAGAGCATTGAACAAAGAGGTGATGTTTTGTGGGATGAGCAATCATTTTGTGAGTCCATTTTAGACATCACCATAGACACCCTTCTTAAAGAAGGCAAATTACAATTAGAGGATGAGTCTGACATGATTTTTAACGAGGAAAAAGGAAATAGGTTAGACCATGATACATTGTAGAAGGAATGTACAGATCAACAAGCTTATGGTGATGAGCCAGAAGCCATTGATTTCTTGGTGAGGAGCACCAATATGAGGGACTAGAATTCAATAGGCTTCCAAGGACAAGTAGAGTACATCTATGTCAAAAGCATGTTTGATTTGGATCCACTCAGATACCAGCCAACTCAGGTGGCAAGCAAGAGGAGCAAGTCACCAACTCTCTTTTGCATTCAGCTACTTGCCTGGTGCCATAAGTCTTCTTGCCAAGAAGGGGACTTAAGAAGTTTTCCCTTTGATCTAGGAGGGAGGCAAGAATACCTAGTTAGTATATACAATAGTTTTTTTTAGTTTCATTTCCTACTTTCCCTAAGTACAGTTTGCATAGGTAGTATTTTTTAGCCTTGTGTGTTTCCCTTTGCGTGTAGGGTAAAAGCTCCATGTTTGATTCTTGGATCTTTCAGGGTTGTTTCTAATTCTTTCATAGCTACATCTGACTCTGCACCCAATGGATTTTAAGGCAACTAGTTTCTACACATAGCAAGCATGCTTCCCTTAGGAGTCACCAATTTGTTGACCAATTTTGCCCACAGGCAAAATTTTTGGTCCCCTTCTTCCCTTGCTATTTAGTACCAGTCATCTTCAAGTTGCACAGGTTCATGTCATGGTTCTTCAACATTTTGTTCATCCATCTTCAAGTCCATGAGTTTGGTTCATGGCCTGGTTCAAGTGTTTCAACAACCTTTGGTTTAAGGGTCCATTTCCAAATTCAAGCATCTCGATCTTCAATGTTTGAACCATTGAACCATTAAACCAAATTTTAGTTCAACGGGCTTGGTTCAATGGGCTAGGTTCAATGTGGTGGTTCAAAGCAATAAATTCATTGACCTTTGGTTCATTGTCCCATCCATGCGCAATGGTTGAACCTTGAATTGTTGAACCATTTTTGGTTCAACGGGTTTGGTTTAAGGCTATGCCCTTAACCGAAGGGAAGTCTTCAAAGTTTAAATGCCCTAGTAGAGGGCCGACACTTCAAATGAAGAGGACCTAGGTAAGTTCAATTTAGTTTGAAGTCCAAAGTTTAATTTTGTTCAAAATTGACTAAGTCCAACTCCCAAATTCCTTCGAGCTTCTTGTCCAAAGGAATTCCTTTAGACAAAAAGTTTGAAGGAATTTGGGCACCACTCAACACAAAAGCAAAGCCCATGGAAATACACAAAGCCATAGACTTAGGGAAATTAACCTAGAGAAATTGACCTGGGGAAATTTTCTGTAGACAATTTGTCCGCAGGAACCTGGGAGACAGACCCGTTCAAATGGAGGGACCCATCGAATAACCCCGAAGGGCAAATGCCCTTGCAGGGGACTCTTGACCCAAATAAAGGGACTTTTTCAAAGGCTGGAGGGAAGGTGCCAAGACTAAGCAAAGCCTCAGAAGAAGCCATATGGACCTGATGACATTTTGACAGGCTTGAGGATGTCCCAGAGGTCATCAAGTTCAATGAAGTGAAATATGTCAGGCACCTAGAACAACAAACATGTTCAGATACCACTTTGTTTGGGGATCTTGCTCCTCAGAAAGAGCACACTATGATTACCAAATATAAGCAATTATAAATGCAAAAATAACCAAAAATACAAGTAACTAGAATTCACCAATAGCACAAAATATGAGAGACAATACACTATCTTGTATTAACACTTTACAGAAAAGAATACATCAAAGAGCCGCCACACTCTTTCACCTTATAGAGGTTTGCCACACCTCAAGTGTATAGTAATTCTTCTCACACAACACTCTCCTACACAAAAATGGTCCCAATAACCAATTCACAAATAGAATTGGTGTTCACCTCTCCAACTAGTCAGTAATAACCTTGCCAGTTCACCAAGCACTCTAAAGTACTTCAAGTTGATCTCCCATGAACCTGCAACCTATAATTCAATAGACCATACTCACATGTAGATCCCCTATGAGCTTGCAACAAACTGCAACTCAATGATCTTACAATGGAAGCAACTTACTTGCCTTCCTTTCTATCTCATACATATGCAATACATGCCAATGGGTCTATAAATAGATCCCTAACTCAAACAATAACTTAGACTCTTAATTTAGACAATTATCCTCGCAGCCAAAGACTCTAACTGGCCTTTACATGCAAACACTTCATTCACTTAACTAACTGTCTGTGTAATGAGAAGTTCTAGAACACACAGGTGACCGACGTTGGTCCCTACTTGTCTGGTTCTGTCGACGTCAGCCGACTCCCTGCCGTTGCCAGTGGCCTTCTGCACTGGTCACGACCGATGTCGATCCTGCTGCTGACGCTTGTTCTCTTGGATCTCAGCAACCTTCTTGTTCCTTCTGTTTGCAAAGAGTTGAAGCTTTTAGCTCCACAACTCAACAATCTCCCACTTGGAGATAAACAACTACAACCTGTACATGTACCTATACTTCGTCTAGTTTATTCCCTTGGCTTTGTATCCCTCCTCAAGATCACTCTTGAAGACCAACCACCACAAACCTGTAGTGCAAAACCTGTCATCCAAATCACCTACCACATCCACATCTACAAACCATGTAGAAAATAACTTGAACCTGCATAGCATGTGCACCTATTGCTAGTCCCTATAAGAATCCACTGAACTGTCCTCCAATGGTTCTCTCCCAGATTGGCTCCAACTTGTGACAACTCCCACTGCTTGGGAAAACTCAGGTTTAATACATACCATGCACTCAACCTCATTATGTGAATCAAGACACCTGTTCATAGAATTATCCAACCATCGGCGTGCTAACCGGTTTCACACAATCATCCTGAAACAAAGTCAACATATGACCTACCATGTCTCTAGAACACACTCATGCCAAAGAATCTTACTGCTCCCAGATTCTTCATGACAAACACCTGAACTAGCTTTACCTTTAGTTCAGAAATACCTATATATGTAACCCTGCAACAAGCACATCATATAGTAATAGGATAATGTAGCTAATATTATCCAACCTAGTAAAGAGAAACACAATGATCAAACCTCCATTGCCCTACAGCTATACAAGACCATATACCTTGATCTTCTATCTCACGTATCCATTTCCACTCTTCTTTATCTTGAACATCCATTCATCTCTCAGTGCTTACTTCCAGCTGGCGACTCTACCCAAAACACTTGTTTGGTTCTCCTCCAAGGAATCACATCCTCATCCATGCCTAACTCCCACTGTTTCTTGGATCTACCTATTCTGCTTCTTCAATAACTTCCTGGTCCTATGCCATAAGTGAGAAACAAGTAGTGTAAAGAAGGGAAATGATGAATTTAAGAACTTACTTACACCTTCAGTCCTCCATATGGGTGTTTGAGACTCCATGACAGCTTGCTGTCCACCCAAAATTCATCTCAGTAACCGATGCCAGTCACATCTCAGTCTACACCCAACCAATGTCGGTTCCCTACGACTGCCCCCTTGCCAACGTCAGTTTTCCCTAGCTGACGCTGGTCATTATCTGCCCTGAGTCACTGACATCGGTCTTCACATAGCCGACGTCAGTCCCTGTCTAGACGCCGATGCCGATTTTCTTGCCGACGTCAGTCTCTGTGTTTTTCTTATGAGACTTGACTTTTTCCCACGAGCTCTTTTTGGATCAAATCCTTGTCTAAATCACCCTTTCTCTATTCAGAATTCTTCTACATCTTGTGCTGAACTCTATCTGTCACCTTCTCCTTGAAAACCAAGGCTTTCCTATTCTTGTCACTAACATCAAATTCCTCAAGAAATGTTACCTTCTTCTTCTGCATACAGAAACCACGATCCATACCTTCCAAATCTGAAAGCATATCCTTTGACTCAAAAACAAGCATCTCCTTCTTATCTATGTGACCAAGCCTATCAAGCCACATCTCTGAATCTACTGCTGAAGTAGATAACCCAGAAAGAGAATCAATAGTACAAGTAGATAGATAAAGCGTACCTACTTTCTTACCTCTAGCTACAACAAGTGTACCCTTGGTAACCTTCCAAGAGTACGCTGTGAGAGTTACTTTGCAACCCTCATCACCCAAACTTCTAACAAAAATCAAATTCTGCTCCAGAACTGGGACGTGCATGACCTCTTTTAACACCCATGTGTTACCTGTTTGCAGTTTTAGCTTCACTTTCCCTTTGCCAACAATCTGACAAGGCTTACCATCCCCTACATAAATTTCTCCAAAATCTCCCTGGACATACTCATGAAAAAATTCCCTATGTGGGGATGCATGGAAAGAGGCACCAAAATCTAAAACCCAAGATTCTACTTTATCTAAAGAACATACCAGAGCATCCCGTGTAGTGTAATCTGCAACATCTACTTCTTCTTCATGTCCTTCATGCTGATCTTCACCTGATCTGCAATCTCTCTTTAAATGCCCTTGCTTTCCACACTTCCAACAGGTTATTCTGCCATACCTGGACTTGGATCTTCTGCCTATCTTAGACCTTGATCTCCCATGCTCTATCTTTTCTCTTTGCCTTCCTCTGCCTTCAACACTCAAAGCATTTCTTGATGATTCACCTGTGTTATTCCTGCGTATCTCTTCATTCAAGATCACACTCACAACATCATCCACTTTTAAGACTTTGAAGGAGACACAGTATTAGAAACTGCCATTACCAAACCTTTCCAACTTTCAGGTAATGAACACAAGATTAAGAGAGCTCTAATTTCATCATCAAATACAATATTGACTGAACTTAACTAGTTTACCAAACCATGGAAATCACTAAGATGGCTATGAACAGATCCACCTTCCAACATTTACAAATTAAATAAGCGCTTCATAAGAAATACCTTATTAGAAGCTGAGGGTTTTTCATATAAATTTGTCAAAGATTCCATCAACTCCATCATTGTCTTACATTGTGATAAGCTAGAAATCATAGAAGATGCAAGACTCAATCTAATAGATCCCAGAGCCTTCTGATCAAGAACCTCTCATTCTTCATCTTTCATATCCGAGGGTTTGCAATTAACCCCTCCCAATAGTAAGTACAAATCTTTTTGATACAGATAATCCTCAATCTACATCCTCCACAATTGGTAGTTCTTGCCATTAAACTTTTCCATCCGTAAATTACTATCTTCTATCATTGCTCAACTCCCACTCAAACAAAAACCCTGTGAGTAACCTGTAATCAAAACACACTAACCATATCTAATCCAATTCGTTAGTATCCCAACCAATAGCTCTGATACCACTTGTCAGGCACCTAGAACAACAAACATGTTCAGATACCACTTTGTTTGGGGATCTTGCTCCTCAGAAAGAGCACAGTATGATTACCAAATATAATCAATTATAAATGCAGAAATAACCAAAAATACAAGTAACTAGAATTCACCAATAGCACAGAATATGAGAGAGAATACACTATCTTGTATTAACACTTTACAGAAAAGAATACAACAAAGTGCCGCCACACTCTTTCACCTTATAGAGGTTTACCACACCTCAAGTGTATAGTAATTCTTCTCACACAACACTCTCCTACACAAAAATGGTCCCAACAACCAACTCACAAATAGAATTGGTGTTCACCTCTCCAACTAGTCAGTAATAACCCTGCTAGTTCACCAAGCACTCTAAAGTACTTCAAGTTGATCTCCCATGAACCTGTAACCTATAATTCAATAGACCATACTCACATGTAGATCCCCTATGAGCTTGCAACAACCTGCAACTCAATGATCTTACAATGGAAGCAACTTACTTGCCTTCCTTTCTATCTCATACATATGCAATACATGCCAATGGGTCTATAAATAGATCCCTGACTCAAACAATAACTTAGACTCTTAATTTAGACAATTATCCTCGCAGCCAAAGACTCTAACTGGCCTTTACATGCAAACACTTCGTTCACTTAACTAACTATCCGTGTAATGAGCAGTTTTGGAACACACAGGTGACCGACGTCGGTCCCTGCTTGTCTGGTTCTGTCGACGTCGGCCGACTCCCTGCCATCACTGGTGGCCTTCTGCACTGGTCACGACCGACATCGGTCCTGCTGTCGATCCCAGTTCTCCTAGATCTTAGCAACCTTCTTGTTCCTTCTGTTTGTAAAGAGTTGAAGCTTTTAGCTCCATAACTCAACAAAATAGTCATTCCTTTTCAAACAAAAGAGCTAACCATGGAAAAGAAGGCCTAGAATGGAGCGACCTGCCAAAATGTTCACCCCTGAGGGCCAAGGAGCCAAATGAGACAAAATTGAGAAAAGACAAGGAGACAAGCATGAAATGAGCAAGCAGTTAGTCTAAGTGGTGCCAATTTGAGAAGTGACTCCAGCAGGTGAAATAGTTCTTACAAATTGATCATGAGAGGACACAAACAGCTAGTAAAGCAACTGGTTTCTCCATTTTACATTTAATGAGTGGACAAACCATTCATTGACCTTGAAAATGTAGATTTCAAGTAGACAAAAGGAATAACTCATTAATGTTTTGAGCAACTTGTTCTTCCCATGAAGGGATGCATATGCCACTTGTAAAATAAGGAGGGCCAAATGGGCCTCCTTGCTTCTCATATATATTGTGAAATTATCATTTGTAAAATCATCTTCCACATTTGTGTTGGGATATGAATACCAGAAGCACACAATTGATTACCAAATACAAGCAACTTAATATGCGGAAATAACCAGAATCAACAAGTAACTAGAATCTAGAAATAACACAAGATATGAGAGACAATACACAACTTGTATTAATACTCATACAAAAAAGAATACAATAAAGAAGATGCCACTTCTTCTCCACCACCTCTTCAGAGGCTTCCCACACCTCAAGTGAATAGTAATTCTCTCCTCAAAGCTCTCTCTTTTAGGTCCCAACACCCTAACTCAAACACTGAGTTGGTGTTCACCTTATACATGTGCTCCACGCACACCACAAGTGCTCCGCGCACTCCACAAGTACTCAACATACTCCAAGTAGATCTCCCCTAAACCTGCAACAACCTGCACCTCAATAGACCTTACTTATGGAAGGATATTCCTTGCCTTCCTCTTTGCTCTGAGTACACACTTGTACTCTAAGTAGATCCTGCCTGATTCTGCTCCCTGTTGTGTTGCTATCCTATCTGATCTTGCACACCTGCAAATCAATCTAGTTCTGCACACCTGTGAACCTTGACCTTGCACACACATACACCTACATATCAATGATCTTACTTACCATGTAGATCTCCTATAGAAGCCATGCTCACCTGATGACCAAGATCATACACTCCTGAGGAACCCTGTTGATTCTCCAAACTAGTACCCACCTTGGTACTGTGGCACTAAGAGGAACACACCATTGCTCACCTCACACATAGAAGGAGCTTATAATAATTCTCTCTTACTCTCTATCACAAGTTTACAATACAATCCATGAGTCTATTATATAGATCTCATCCAAATAATAATTAGACACCTAATTACAATAATTAGATCCACAGCTCTCAGTCTAAAATTAGCTCTAAACATGCAAACACTTGGTTCATCAACTAACTACCCATAATATACTCGCAAATTGAACCATAGGTGACCGACGTCGGTCCCTGTCTACCTGGGGGTCACCGATGCTGGCCAACTTCTGACCAATGTCGGTTGGCCTGACCGACGCCAGTGACATTAACATTCTGTAACCCTTCTGCAACCTCCTCCATGTCTGCATCAGTGAAGCTTTTAGCTCCACAACCTAACAATCTTCCACTTGGAGATAAACAAATGTACTATACATATACCTGTACCCCATCTAATCTATTTTCTGGCTTGTATCCCTCTTCAAGATGAATCCTGAAGACAACCCACCACACACACTGTGGTGTACCTCCTGTCATCCGAGTACCCTGCCGCATCTGAACCTACAAACCCATGTAGTGAAGTCCTAACCTTGAATAGCATGAATCCCTACTGTTGGTCCCTCTCACATCCCTGAGAACTCACTTCTCTGAATTGGCTTCTAACTCTGTAACAGCTCCCACTGCTTGGGAAAACTCAGCTCTATATTAGACCTCATGTGATTTTGGACACTGAACTGTCCAGCTCTTAGTGTGCTCTGGCTCGGCATCCTACGTAATGAACCTCACCAACACTTGATTCACATCGGCTCCCACTGGAAACAAAATCACCCTGTGATCTCCCATGTCTCCCATGCCAAAGAATTTTGTTGCTCCAAATTCTTCATAGTAAACCACTGAACTAATCTTACCCTTAGCTCAGCAAAACCCTGTATGTACACCCCTGCTGCTAGCATACTATCCACATACAACAATAGAATGATGTCATGACCATCATCCCCCTGGTAAGACAAACCATAATAGTTACCCTGACATTGACTAAAGTCATGCTTTGTCATCCCCCTGTCAAAACCTGTACCACTGTCCTTCAACTTCCTCAAGACCATATGCCTGGCCTTCCATCTCACGTGTCCATTCTCTCTATTCTTCAACTAAGGAATCCATTCATCTCTATGCTTTCATACCTACTGGCAACCCTACCAAATCTCCTACTTGGTTCTGTAATCTTTCCATGCCATGCTCCCATTGTTTCTTGGATCCTTCCTGCTCTGCAATCAGCAACTAGTATCAAAAAAGAGGAACAACGAATTTGAGGCTTACTTACATCTTCAGTCCTTCATATGGGCATTTAAGACTCCTTGATAGCATGCTATCCACCCAAAATCTGTTACAGTGACCGATCTCAGCCATCTCACAGTCTGGATCCAACTGACATCGGTTCTTGCGCCTGTCCTGACTACCAACCCTACCGATGTCGATGTCCCTTCTACCGATGTCGATCCTCATGATCGATGTCAGTCTTACCTCCTGCCGATGTTGGTTTTCCTACCAATGCTGGTACCTGTGTTTTCTATAAGTGATGACTTTTTACCTGCGAGCTCCTTTAAATCAAGTCCCATGTCCAAACTGCCCTGCTCAGAAGTATCTAGCCCATCCACTAGTCTCTATCCGCCATCTTCTCCATAAACACCAAGGCTTTCTAGTTCTTAAGCCTATCAAATATATCTATCTTCCACTTAAGAACATGCATCTCCTTCTTACTCATGTGACCAAGCCTACGAAGCCACATCTCTGCAACAAAAGAAGAATCAGTAATATAAACAAGTAGATAAAGAGTACCTATTTTCTTACCACCAGCTAATTCAAGTATATCCACTGTGAGAGTTCTTGTGCATCTCTCATCACCCAACTTTTTTGAAGAAATTAGCCATATCTCCAAACTTGGGACCTGCATGACCTCCTTCAACACCCATGTGTTGGCCTCCACCTGCAATTTCAGCTTTACTTCCCCTTTGCCAATTCTTTGGCAAGGCTTACTAGCTCCTCTCCCTGGGGCTACATGGAAAGAGGCAACATAATCTATTATCCAAGATTCAACTTTATCCAAGAAACCTTCCAAAGCATCCTGTGCAACAACCCCTGCAACATCTGCATCTTCAACTCCTTCATGATGATCTACTACCAACCAACAATCTTCTTTTACCTGCTCTTTCTTTCCATAAGACCATAAGTGACCATCTGTGCTTTTCAACTCCTCCATTCTTAGCTTACTTTGATCTGCCATTGCTCTACTCCCACTCAATCAGAAACCCCTGAGAGTGACCTATAACCAAACACAAAACCGCTTCCTGCAACCTTAGCTCTGATACCACATGTTGGGATATGAATACCAGAAGCACACAATTGATTACCAAATATAAGAAACTTAATATGCAGAAATAACTAGAATCAACAAGTAACTAAAATCTAGAAATAACACAAGATATGAGAGACAATACACAACTTGTATTAATACTCATACAGAAAAGAATACAATAAAGAAGATGCCACTTCTTCTCCACCACCTCTTCAGAGGCTTCCCACACCTCAAGTGAATAGTAATTCTCTCCTCAAAGCTCTCTCTCTTAGGTCCCAACATCCCAACTCAAACACTGAGTTGGTGTTCACCTTATACCTGTGCTCCACACACACCACAAGTGCTCCACGCACTCCACAAGTACTCAACATACTCCAAGTAGATTTCCCCTAAACCTGCAATAAACTGCACCTCAATAGACCTTACTTATGGAAGGATCTTCCTTGCCTTCCTCTTTGCTCTGAGTACACACCTGTACTCCAAGTAGATCCTACCTGATTCTGCTCCTTATTATGTTGCTATCCTATCTAATCTTGCACACCTGTAAATCAATCTGGTTCTGCACACCTGTGAACCTTAACCTTGCACACACATACACCTGCATATCAATGATCTTACTTACCATGTAGATCTCCTATAGAATCCATGCTCACCTAATGACCAAGATCATACACTCTTGAAGAACCCTACTGATTCTCCAAACCAGTACCCACCTTGGTACTGTGGCACTAGGAGGAACACACCATTGCTCACCTCACACATAGAAGGAGCTTATAATAATGCTCTCTTACTCTATAGCACAAGTTTACAATATAATCCATGAGTCTATTATATATATCTCATCCAAACAATAATTAGATACCTAATTACAATAATTAGATCCACAGCTCTCAGTCTAAAATTAGCTCTAAACATGCAAACACTTGGTTCGTCAACTAACTGCCCATAATATACTCACAGCTCAAACCATAGGTGACCGATGTCGGTCCCTATCTACTTGGGGGTCGCCGACACTGGCTGACTTCTAACCGACATTGGTTGCCTTCTGTCTCCTCGCTGCTAATGTCAGTTGGCCTGACTGATGCCGGTGACAGTAACATTTTGCAACCATTCTGTAACCTCCTCCATGTCTGCATCAGTGAAGCTTTTAGCTCCACAACCTAACAATTTGTAAGGCATAGCCCTAGCAAAAAATTTCACTTGAATCAAATAAATGCAGTTTTTACCTCTCTCTTGGATAGATATAGCTGAGTATGTCTTGAGTGTTGTTTGTGTTCAATCATTGTTTCTTGATGCTCTCACTGGTTCAACACCAGCATACCTATTTTCTACAAGGTGCCATATCTATAGATGACAAGAGAAGAGTAGTATTTGAGAAGTTTAGAATAGAGGAGATTAATTATAGTGTGCATTCCACAAAGCCTTGGTAAAGCCCTTGTTTTTCTATGTTTCCATGAAAGCCTCCCTACCAGTTTCTAACAGCCTGGTCCTTCTACCAAGTCTGAAGTGTATGTATGTGTTTATCTAGTTTCAAGAGTGGATGTGAGAAGTTCAACCTTATTTTGTTGTGTCACCTCTTTAGAGTAGTTTGTTTGGTTGTATCTTTCTCCCCTTTTCATCCCCCCCCCATTATATCTATCTATATATATGTGTTTTGCACTTGCTAGAACAAACATGATGCATCAAAGGGAGCTAGCCCTTATCTAGAGACTCTCCCCTCCAGCTTCACCAGTCCCACAGGTGAGAGGGGAGTTTCCATGTTGTGAGAAGGTAGGAGTTTGACTTCCTACCACTGGGTGCATTTTTCTGTGTCAACACTAAGTGCATAAGTAATTTCATGGTGCAAACATTTTCACTTGCACCATTATTAATCATAACATTGTGTATGGTATATTTTTAAGGATGCTTGAATTAATAAATAATGAAGATCAGAGTCATCATCCTCAATCTCATTATCATCAAAATAAATAGAGGGTCTCTAAACTATATGAGGTATATGTTGCGTATAAGTACCAATAATTATGTCTAATGGGTGCTCACAATGTGATGGAGGAGGATGTGTATTATATTCCATTTGTACTTCTAGTTCCTTTTTAGAATGGTCTTGCAAATGATTATTAAATATTTACTATTTATAGTGATCACCAAGGTATGAACCTGATTCTTTTGGAGGATTATGAAATGCAATCTTTTGATCATCAATAATATCTTGGATCTTGTGTTTTAAGGTAAAGCATATGTTTGTAGAATGTCCTAGTCATTGATGATAATTACATTATGCATTCACATAATATCCTTTGGGTAGAGGTCTATTCATATCAACCTCTATAGGATTAGGGAGAGATATAAGGTGGAACTCTATTAACCATAGGAGTAATGAAGTTTGGGACTTGAGAAAATGTGTAAATTTTATCCTTAGTCCATTGGATAAGATAAGCTGATTAAGATGCTATAAAATTATGTGAACTATGGTGGTTGTTTCCTTTTTAGGCTCAAGAGGTTTTACCTTATAACTTATTTTGATTGTAAATTTGGTACTAGATGTAGATGCATCTAGTGTGTTTACTACATACTTGAGCTTATTTAATGAAATAATCTTTATTTCATAGTCTCGTATAACATGGAATAAGTCATCAACAGATTTGAGCTTATTTAAAATAATGGAATCATATAAAGGAGAAAAAAAATTGATTTAATATGTCTTGAAACTCCTTATCTACCATAGGATTGGTCATTTTATCTATCATTGTATTATATCTCAAGACATATTCATTTATAGGTTCACTTATTTCTTGTTTGATTTTTGTAATTTGAGCATAGGAAACCTTTTCAGAAGTATTAATTGAAAAGTGTGCTAAAAATTGATCTAATAGAATCAAGTTTTTGCACTAATATTTTCCATTGCTTCACAAATGATTTTTTTTTTTTTTTTTTGAAATAAATCTCATCAATAAATAAAAATTAGAAAACCCTAATTAGCCTATATTTGATGTTTAAAGGTCAAGGTCACCAAATGTTTAACCCTAAATTGTTTTGTTTTATAGGTAAAGGTTACCTAGATAACTTATTAAAGGAGTAGTAAAGGTGTATATAGAAATGAATAAGTAAAAGGGTGATAACTATATTTACAATACCCCAATTGGGTGTTAAACTCATATATAACATATGCTAAATTTATTTTGTTGAGTTATGTTTAAAATAGTAAGTACAACTATGCTAGATATATAAATGATAAAGAAGTAATTTATTTATCTTGTTATGATGTTAATGAAGTTTATAGAATAGGTAGGATGTATAATAGAAGACAATTTAGAATAATCATTATATTCTAATTTTTATGTTTATAGATATATAGACACTAACATAAGCCTAGGATGGTTGCATTGATGCTACTGTCTAAACTCAACGCAAGTGTCTTATACAAAATACCTGTTGGAAAAAGATGCAACCATCTATATGGTTATGGTTTTGAATTTACCTTCACTCTGGTGTAGTTGATATAGGTCATAGACTATTATTCTTCATGAATTTTTAAAACCCTATTTCTTCATCTTCATAATGAGCTTAGGGAAAAGTGGATTAATGGGCACATAGTGTCAAGTTGACCCAAAAGACCCATCATTCAATGAGAACTACCTACATATCTAATTCTATAAAAAGGGGATTAGAATTATTTGTTTCTCCCCTATGTGTTTTCTTGTGTTTTAATCATGAAATATGAGGAAATCAAGTGAAATAGTGACATAACTTGTAACTTGGCAAATCAGGCTCTTAGGCTGCTCCTTCAATAATTAAAACTTATAGATGTCCATGTTAGAAGCACAATCACTTAAAAGGGGTTGAATTAGTGATTCAATAAAATAAAATTCAAATCAAATCCTTAAAATTATTAACCATTAAACAAAATTATTCATGAAGCATATAAATCATTTGTTGCAATGAACAAAGAAAACAATGCAATATCAAAGCACATAACACATGAATTATGTGGGAAACCCTCATGGGGGAGAAAACCCACTTGAAAAAATCTTTGGAATACCCTCCTATAAATATATTGATTTAATTTATATCATAAATAATTCATCAAGGGGTACCCACCCATAAATTTAGTTAAGCACCCACTTGACCTTTTGCTAACATCAACTACCAATGAGGCTACAACCCCCTAGATGATCAAACACTAACTCAATCATCTCCAAAATGATATCCACATCTAATATAATGTATTAAACACATTATTATGGTATTTTCTCTTTATAACACCTAAAAACCTACCTTTTTACCTCATACAAGTGACGGTAGTTCATACAAACACAATTTTGCCTCTTACATAGGCATACAACAACTCTTTCTCTTCTTTACCCCTCATACGCATGCGCATGACCTTAAGGACATTCCTCCTTCATAATCTACTATTATTATATGTAATTAAAGTATTGAAACATAATAAATATTATTAATACACAACCTAAGTATTACTCTTTCAACATATAAGCAATGCACTTCTTCACTCTAGGTCATCTAGACAAACTAGATCTAATCATGCCTTGAATCAATACAAAACTTACTAAATACCTTCAGCACCATTGTAAAATATTTATGACATATTCAACATATTATTATAATTATTTTCATTCTGTCAAACAATTATTCAAATTCTCATACCATTCTCTTTATTCCTTAATTACCAAAACCCTTGTACTAGGTCACCAAAGCAAAACAGGCCTAATAGCCTTGAAATAAATCATTTTACTTGGTCATGACCTAAAAATAATAATGTTAGACCCTTATCACATCTTAAAAATTATTTTATTATGTTTTTAGTGTTATATTACCCTTTTAAAATTCATATATAATTCATTTCACTCTTACATTGTCTAACAAGCATAATGAGGCCAAAATTGCCTTCTACATATGCATTATTCTTTCTCCAAGCAATATTGTTTGGCCACAACACTTTCCTTAACCCTTAAATAATCTCTACAACTTGTATAAACATAATTATTTATATTATTACATTCTACATATAATTTTTATCAACTCATTAGGTCATCCATGCTTCAAATGGCTCAAAACAACACACTAGGCTTAAGCAAGACCTAAGCAATTAGCCCTCCATTAGTCCACATGTTACACTTAGATGCTAATATTCCTTAACAAAAAATGGAAAAATTTTAAACACTTTAACACAATTTCATACATTAGATATTTATTTTTAACAATTAATACAACACTTTAAAGTCACTCGCTCACCTTATGAAACCTCTTTTAGCCCTCAAGCCTTCAATTGGTCCCATGGAGACCTAATTCACCTTCATGTAACATTTTAAGCCAATATGTTCCATATGACCATTACCAATGACCCAAACCACTTTAATAAAATTTAATTAATTATTTTTTATAATTATATATTCTCAATAAACATCAAATCATTCTCTCATACTCTAAAAACTTCTATTAGGTCTTTAAAACATATTAGGCTTAACTAGCCCAAAAATATTGTTTTCACAAATGAGGCTCAAACTAACTGAATATAAAATTTCCATGTAAAATACACATATGGATGAAAATATAAAGACCTTGATAAAATAATCCAATCCATAATATACCTTAATTCAGCCTCCAAAGGCTTATAAACACCACTGCAAGAAGCTTGCTCAAACCTACAATAATTACAGTCAACAATAGTCAAAAATTACCTGCAATAAATTCACCTGTATGAACATTCAAAACTCTAAATCACTTTTAGGATGATAATATATATATATATATATATATATTTATATATATTATGAATAATTTATCTTATACAATCATTTATTTGCACCCTAGTTTATTCATTAAAAAAACAATCAACAATAGTCAACTCTTACATGCAATAAATGCAATTATACGACCATTCAAACCTCCTAATCAATTTTTATGGATATCCCTTGAATTAATCTTCCAATTTTATTTTTAAACCATAATCAAATTCCTCTATTCTAAAAAAATATAAATAAAATACTACTAACTGGTTTTCCTTTGTTCACTCGATGTTGCAAATTTGGCAAAGTTTGGAAAAATAGTGAAATCTACCTAGGAGACCAACTTTGCACCACCATAAATTTTGATAGACACCATATCAAGACCTCAAATTTTAAACACATGATATAGGAAAAAATAATAATAAACCCATCTAATCACTTTCTTTTGATACCTTCACACATATGAATTCTGATGTCATCAATCTATTTACTAAGGAGGATCTACCAAGTTGACTAGGAGATGACTAAGATCACCTAGACCTTCACAAGACTATTCCAGTGGATTCATTTCACTTCCATAAGTACAAAAAGAATTATTTACCTTTAATTTGACCCATAAAACAAGGTCAATCACCTTAAAGTCTTGCACACATGATATGTACTCTCAAATCCACTTAAAACCTATCACTTTATCATTAATGAATTATGTACTAAGATCACCTTGACATCAGTGAAAATAAATCCATCTCAAGAAAATTATAAACAATGAAATACCTATGACTGATATGTAAATAGGAATAAATAGAGAATCTTTACTCAATTAAATGCTCTTTGAATGCTCCTTGGTATGAATGTTAGGTGGGAAATGAATGAGGGTTGATCTTGTATTTATATCAATCCCTTTGAATAAGTAACTCATATTAAATAACTTAAGCTGATCATTAGGATACATTTAATTTGAAAATTTTATGAATTTAAGGCATTGGAAACTTGATTCAAGTCAGAACACTAGAATCAATGCTATTGTATGTCTTTGATGTTAGTGTTCAGGGAGCAAGAAAGTAGGTACAAACTCAAAACTTGATGAGGTTGAGGATAACTAGGATTTAATAATTTTTGGAAATATAGAGGATTTGGGTCTTCAACATAAGATTATTTAGACTAAGAGTTAGGCCAAGGGGCATAAAATAGAGCATATGCAAGAATTCAGAAAGTGGGAAAGGTCAATAACTGATAGGAATAGCAAAGAACTCAATTTGCCAAGTGTATAATACTAAGGTGATATATAATAGAAAAATGATGTTTAAAAGAATATTGAGCTTTTGATTATATAAAAATTACTTGTTAATATTTCCATCTTATATAGTGTACATGAATATGCTATTTGTTAGGATATGATCACATGACATATGTATAGTTTATATTACCTTTGATAATTCTATGTTCCATTAATGCTTTTTATTTTTACATAGTAGATGATAAATTTCATTTTATATTGTGTTTAACTTTGACCCTTGTGTGAGACTCTTTGTTTGATGCATCTATATGAGATATTGTGTGATTTTTGTGACATTTGAACATCAACATGAATTATCTTTCCTATGCAACACAACATTCAAGGCATGATTGGTTACATATGTATATTATACCAAGGATATTTGCATGTGATATTATATGATAGTTACATGTGTTTTATAGTTTTTTTTCAATAGTGTCAGATATTAACACTCTTATTTCAAATTGTTCTTATAACTATATTCATGTGAGATGACTGATTGTAGGCACATGTTATTCAATTCCTCACCTCAAAATGGAGACATATATTAGAGAATTTTTTAGACATTATTGATTTAAGGATACTAAGTATAAATTTGGGAAGATCTACTTGGAGAAAAAATTATTTACTACCTTGATAAATAAGTGAGTTGCATTCAAAAAATCCTAGAGAAGTAGTGGTTATGTCTAGCACTTGTCATTTTTTTATGCAGACTAATCAATATAATGGGAATTATTGATCAAGATAAAAAAAAATTGGTTTGATATAGAGCATGTGTATTAGTTCCTATGATTTTTAATATTAAATTAAATTTATAATTTCAAAATTCAAGTTTTTACTACAATATTGACTAGTTTTATAAATTAAAAATTGTTTTCAATTATGTTAGCAAATCAGTGTGGATAGAACCTATCTCAAGCATATTTCAATCCCTCTACCCTTCCCTAGGCAAGTGAAGGTAATTTATTCAATTATTTTTTTTCATACACTAACACAAACCTACATTCACTCATATCTTCTCCCAAAAGAATGTTTTAGGCAAATTATATGTATTTGTATCTTCACATCTAGGATGATAAGGTACAAGCCCTTGCTTTATGATGAGCTTGGAATATGGCACATTATTTACATAATACTTCACTCAATCCATCTCTTCAAGGATATTATCATATACAAATCTTAGATTCTTAGATAGCTATTACATAGAAAATAGACATTTGTCTTGTTTATATTAAACCAAAGACTAAACCTTTACTTTATCATTAATGTCTAATACATAGCATGTTTTAGTGATATTTGATGTGAAGAATGCTCAAGAAAAAGACACATGATTTTTTCTATGGACTCTGCAATCTTATTTCTATGGACTCCACAAGCTTATTTCTACAAACTCTGCAGGCTTGTTTCTACAGATTCTACAGGATAAATTCCAAGAATTCTATAAGGAAAAACCCACAAACAAGACGTTGGAGGGCATATAGGATAAGAAATAACAATATGGCTGGAATCAAATAAGGAAAATAACCACCTGTTGTTTTGAAGGACTCACTTTTGATAAACTTGTATGTAATCAGATTTTAGGACTATTATAGGATATGATATTTATTTCATCAAAATAATTGGATCTCTTAGAAATCCAATCTCCTATCTTTGGATGATCGACCAAGGAGTCCTATTCTTTTGCAACCTATTTTGAGTTGATTGTATTAGTATAAAGTGTAATACTTTCAACTATGAATATATAGAAGATATAGAAAAAATAGAGAATCAAGAATCAGATATTATAAAAGCTTATAGGTTTCAACCAGATTGTAATCATTTCATTTCTATGAATTAATACTTTAGTTTCTAGCATTGATTAATCTTTATTCCTGAGTTTGAGAGGAGTAAGGGCCCACTCTCCTTGGAACCAGGAACTATGTATGGTATTTATGTTCTATTTTATTAATTCATTGTTATAATTAATTAGAATCTTGTTACTGTTTTCATTTATTTATAAAAAAAATCAAAACAAATTCATAGTTTAGAAAGAGCATTTTCTTATTTCATTTATTTTTTATGCAAAGTGTGTTTTCTTTTATAACAGAAGAGTGAAGCAAATTTCTTTTCGTAAGTAGGAGTGTGAATTTACTTTCCCTGCAAACATAAACTAGGAGTGTGATCTTTTAATTCTAGTAAAAAAGTGGATTGATTTGATTTCTTTCTTTTTTTTAGCTAAAGTGTGAATTACGTAGTTTAGGACACATTCCTTTCTTTAGTCAAAGTTAGAATAGGAAAAACAAGCACCCCCATAAGTAGCCTTCTAAATCTACCATCCCATACCTTACTACATATAGCTTTGGACACTAGTGTTGGTTGATAAGACATCAATTGAATATTGATTAAATGAAGAGATAGATGATACTCATCATTTTTGGTGCCAATTCTGAGGAACACAAGGTGTTAGTAAGGTAATAATTATTGGTCTAAAGTGAAAAATAGAAAAATTATATTAAAAAAATCCCAAAATAGTCAATAAATTGATGTACCATCCTAGAGATTTTAAAGGACAATTTATTTCAAAGTTTCCACCAAGAACACAAGTGGGCACTCCAACATCTCTAAGTAGTGAACTAGAAGATACAAGTGAACCCTATTTACAAGAATATTTTCAAACTGGGATAGAAACCAGGCCATTGCCACATGCAAGCCCCATAGGACAAATTCCTCAAGATCAATCTCTTGCAGGAAGAAATTATTTAGAAATTGCCAAAGACTTAGAAGAAGCATTTCAAGGATCCATAGCTAAAGAGAATTTTGAGAAATTGGAATGACTTATAACTAAGACCAAAAATATTCAGTTGGAAGATCATCTCGACTTTGAAATATCATCATCAGAAGATATGGCTCTCCAACAAAATCAATAATTCACATAACCAAGAAGGACTTTTTCCTTTCCTATTGTTGCAAATCCTAATAATCAAACCCCCATGAAAAATATTTCACTAGCTAATCTACCAAATTTCTGAGGATGATCTACAGAAGATCCTAATCAATCCCTGTTTGATTTTAAGGTGCTATGTCAAACTTATGATTACATAATTGATAGCTAGAAATTATAACTATATCCCTCTACACTTAAAGATGTAGCTATGAGATGGTTCAAGGGTTTACCTGGCAATTCTATTAGAACATGGGATGACATGGAAATGTAATTCTTAAACAAATACCAAGATTAGTACTGAGTGTGAGAAAGAAAAGAGGATTTCTCAAAAATCAAATAGAATGAGGATGAATCTTTAGAGTATTATTTGGATAGATTTATGTTCACTCATAAAAGAAGCAATTATCCACTCACTAAAGACGTTCATAAATTGGTTTTCTCGAAAGGATTAGACAAAGACACTAGAGATGCCTTAAATTTGATGGGCGGAGGAGATATAAATAAGTTGGCTTTCGATCAGATTTCTAAGCTTTGTACCAATTACTCTCAAATGAAACCTAGAACTAGGAAAAGGAAGTTAGGGAAATCTAATGAAGTGGGTAAATTAATGGAATAATTTGCTAATCTAAATATAGATAGCCTAGTTACACTAAACAATACTTTGGATGGCCTTCAAGCTAAAGCAAATGCAACAAAACCCTTAGCAATCTACTATCCTAAGTATAAAAAGAAACAAGCCCTTAGAGACTGCCCCCTAAATAGAACCAATGTTTCATCATGTGGGATCTATGATGCAACAGATCATGATACCAAATATTGCACCCTTCTACCTATTTTAAAGAATTAAATGAAAACACAAGTCTAGTCCATTGAAGAAGTAAATTATATTCAGAGACAAAACTCTTCCCCAAAAAACCAAGCTCAAGGACAGTTTAATGTAAGAAATATAATTAATCCATGGATGGCACCATGGAATGTTTTAGTTCCTTCACCATTTTAGAATCAACCTCAAATTCCATCAATTCAAAATCCATGGGCAGGACAAGATTGGATGCCAACACCTACATGGATGGTGACATAGCCACAACAACAATGGGTACCATAGCAATAATGGATGCCACAGCCATATCAACAATGGAATTAGCAGTGGAACCCATAGTCATAATTCACCCAACCAAGAAGAACACTTCAATAACAAACCATTATGCCACCCCCAGTTATTCAGCAATAAGGACAAATCAATCAACCCTCAATGCCTGTACAACCAATAGCAAATCTAAAAAATAAATAACCAGCACCTATTTATGTTAATGAATAGGAAGAAAGAATCAATGTCAGAGCTATTGAGTGTTCAGACATACATTTTAGATTAGGGAAAACTTTACAAAAACCTCTAGTTCTCATTTATGAGATACCTGATGAAAACGAAAAGATAGAATCATCTCAATTAAGCACTAGAGAAGCTGAGATCAAAATGAGCCCTAAAGTAAAGAAAGGAAACACTACTAAACCAATAGTTCCTTTTCCTAAAAGATTAAGAGAAATTGATATTAAATCAGACTCAAACTTGGTCCATGGTTTACAAATAATCAATATTGAGGTACCCCTTCTACAAGCTATTAGGGATATACCTGAATTAAATAAGATCATGAAAAAACTTTGTATTAAGACACTTGGGAGGAAAGTGAAATATCCTAGAACCATTCATGTTGATGAAAAAGTTGTTGATTTATTAGCAGAAAAACTATTAGTTCCAAAATATGCAGATCTGGGAAGCCCAGTGATCACAATTACAATTGAAGGAAAAGAAATTATTAACATCTTAGTAGATTTGGGAGCATAAATCAATGTCATGATAACTGATACTCTCCATGCATTATCTCTTATGAAAATGCAATCCACAACTACCATTCTTCAAATGGCAAACTAGTTAGTAATGAAACTAGAGGGGACTATAGAAAATATTGAAGTGCTAATAGAATCTTGGGAATATCCAGTAGATTTCATGGTCTTATAACCCAAAACAAAGAATCTAGGATATCCTATAATCCTAGGTAAACCGTGGTTGGCTACTTTAGCAGCATTGATTGATTGCAGGTCAGGAGACATGACCATTTCTAATGGGTTAAAATCCAAATGTATCTCTTTGCATCCTCCTACAAAACCATCAACAAATTACATACAAGAACTTTGGGTGGATGAATCAGACAACACATTAAATAACATTTCCTCCTTAGCCATGATCATAGTTAAAAAACACTTGGAAGAATTGAATGGAGGCATATACCTAGAATCTACAGACTCTACCAGTCTAGAAACTACGGACTCTATTAGTCTGAAAGCTATGGACTCGGCCAGTTTAGAAACAATGGACTACCTTAGTTCAAGATTCTTGGGTCAAACAAAATATTCTAAAACCTTTACTTTTACTTCTTCTAGTACTTCATCATATAATCATAGATTGATTCAAGAAAGTGTGTGGAAATTGGCAAAATAATAGCAAACTCATTTCTTAAAAGCATTTCATTTTTCCTTAGCAAGTCAGATTCCTCCTGAAAAAGAGTTTGTTGATAATGTAACTATGTTTCATAAGCTACTTCCTCATCCATGTCCTCTAAACTCATTAATTAGTGAGTTTAAGTAAATAGAATCCAACTACCTAGGTACAAAACCAATCATGGTATTACCTGGAAAGATTTTGAACATCAATAGTTGGTTAACAAATGAAGAAAAGGATCAACTCTTTGAAGTATTGGAAAGACATACCAAGGATTTTGCTTGAGATTATACTAACATGAAAGGAATTCACCCCAGCATATGAACTCATCACATTTACACATAATCTATCAAACTAGTCAGACAATCACAAAGAAGAATAAACCCAACATTAAAGGAAATAGTCAAAATAGAAATCCAAAAGTTGTTGGAAGTTGGGTTTATTTACCCCATATTAGAGAGACAATGGGTGTCACCTCTGGTAATTGTACCTAATAAAAATGGAAATTTAAGAGTATGTGTAGATTATAGAGAGCTAAATAAAGAAATATTAAGAGATTACTTTCCTTTACCTTTCATTGATCAAGTTCTTGATAATTTGGCAAGAAAGAAATATTTTTCTTTCCTAAATGGGTTTAGTGGATATAAATAGATAATCGTAATAGCTGAAAATCAAGATAAAACCATGTTTTCCTGCCCTTAGAGAATTTTTTCTTATCGATTACTTCTATTTGGACTCCATAATGCTCCAGCAACCTTCTAAAGAGAAGTTCTAGAAATATTCTTTGACCTTACATATGATTGTGTTGAGGTATATATGGATGATTTCACTATTTATGGTGAAACTTATGAAGAAGCTCTTACCAATTTGACAATAGTACTAATCATATTTGAGGAACATAAATTATCATTGAGCCATGAGAAATGTTTGTTGATGATGGATGAAGGAATAGTCCTAGGACACCATATTTCTGTAAAAGGCATTTAAGTAGATCCAAAGAAAGTCAAAATAATCTCTAATTTACCCATTCCACAAACACAAACTAAATTTAAGAGATTTTTGGGGCATGTTGGTTACTACATATGCTTCATAGATAAGTTTAGTCAAATAGCTTCCCCTATGTTTACCTTTCTTATAAAAGACAGTACATTCAAATGGAGTAATAGTTGCCAACAGGCCTTTGAGACCATTAAAGATAAACTTGTTACTATTCCAGTATTAAGAGGACCAAATTAGACTAAGACATTCCATATATACATAGATGCTTCCAATACAACACTAGGAGTAGTTCTTAGACAAAAGGATGAAGAGGGTAACATATATGTTATATATTATATTAGTAAAAATATGACACCTGCTAAGAGAAATTACACCACAATTGAGAGAGAAATCTTAGCTATAATTTATGTAATTAACAAATTTAGACACTACATAACAGGCTAAAAGGTATTTGTCTATACAGACCATTCAACTATTAGATATCTTACTAACAAACTAATTATGGGAGGTAGGATTATTAGATGGCTATTGCTCTTACAAGAATTTGTTGTTACTATTATAGACAAACCAAGGAAGTCTAATGTGGTTGCTGATTTATTATCAAGAATGAACACTATAGGTGAAGAAGAACTAGTGGAAGATGACTTTCCAGATGAAAATTTATTTTCTATTTTAGCACAATCTCCGTGGTTTGCTGATATAGCCAATTACCTCACCACAGGGAAGTTTCCTCTACCCTTTTCACAAAAAGAAAAGAAACATTTAATCAAAGAAAGTTCTTTTAAATGGATTAATGGAATGTTATTTAAACTTGGACCTTATCATGTGTTTCACAGGTGTGTGACAAATGGTGAAGCTTATGATATCATCAGAGCTTGTCATGATGAACTAAAAGGAGGTCATTACTCAGCTCAAAGAACCATACGTAAAATATTGGGAGCAAAATATTATTGGCCTCATCTTCATCAGCAAGTAGAATGATATGTCAGACACTATGATATTTGTTAGTGAATTGGACAGCCTACTCTTTCAATAGAGATTCCTTTGTACCCTCATCCTCAATTAGTTTTAAAACCATTTGAGAAATGGGGAATTGATTTTATCGATCCAGTGGATCCTCCTTCCAGAGGAAAAGAATATATTCTAGTATGTACAGACTATGTGACCAAGTGGGTAGAAGTGAGCATTAACTCATGCAAGATAGGAGATGGTAGAAGATTTCTTATATTTCAAAATCATGTAAAGATTCAATGCTCTAAGAGAGATAGTCTCAGATCAAGGACTGCAATTCATGTCAAACATGATAAAGCATTTCATGGAAGTGTATCAAACTCAGCATAGAAAAACATCTCCATACCATCCATAGTCTAATGGACAAGTTGAAGTCACCAACAGAGAATTGTGTTGTTCCCAAAATCAGCTACACTCATTTTTGGAACAACCCCTATGAAACTTATCTATTTCATATTTTTCACTCTAAGTTCATCTTTTGAGACAAGTTTCTCTTGATCTTAGGTTTAGTCGACTAACTTCCTTGAAAAAATTTTGACCTTCCCTCGTCACGATTTCTCAAGAAACATGAAATTCATTGTGGTTTTGATGTGATCAGAATGTCAAAATTTTGATAAAATTCTAGGAGTTAGTGTTGTTTTTCATTTTCATGCAATGTCAGTATTTTTTGCTACCATTACATGTGTTTTTAGTTTCCATGTAAAGGTGGTGATTTTTACTGCACTTACATCCCCATGCAGGAGTAGCAAAAGTCACCACCCTTACATTTTTGTAGAAATGTTCCATGCAGGAGTAGCTATTTTTTCTGCCCCTACATTTCTTCCACCTCACATGCAGAGGTAGCGATTTTTGTCACCCCTACATGACATCAGTTTTCACGTGCGGCATTTATGGCCACATGCACTGAGTTGTTGGCATCAATTTTAATCCCTTTAAATGGCATTTTTAGCCCCATTTGGATCATTCAACGTTTTTTGCTCCTCCTCCCTACCTCCTATCAATTATGCGAATGAGTAGGACCATGATTTTTCCTGGATTCAAGCGTAAGATGGCTATTTTTGCCAGGTAGGGTTTTGTGTTCTTCCTTATTTTATTTTTAGTTTTTCATTTTATTCTTTTGTTTAAATTCTAGTTTTTTCTCTTTCCTCCTTTGTAGTTTGTCTTTTTCTTCATTTTTCTCCTCCCTTTCCTCCTTGTTAATAGGATAAAACCTAATAACCCCGTTGGTTGATCTAACTAGTGTAACAGTGGTGATTTTTGCCACCCTTACATAGCCATTTAAACCAGTGTAATGGCGGTGATTTTCACCACCCTTACACAATTTTTACCTCCACATGTAGAGGTGGTGATTTTTGCCTCCCCTACATAAGGTTCATATGCATAGGTGGTAAAAATTATCACCTATGTATAACAATCTTTCCCCAACATGCTTAGGCAGAAAAAATTGTCACCTATGCATCAATACCCTCTATCAATGCATTAAGTCGGCAATTTTTGCCACCGACACTACCTCCATATGCAAGGCCAGCAAAATTTTTTGCCCTTGCATGCATTTTCTCAAAATTTTCAAACTCTAGGAAAATTTTGAATTTTCTCTTTTCTAAGCCCACTTCCTTTTTAGCTTTCCTACCCACTCACACTTTAGCCCTTTCAAGCACATTCCCATGGTCATGATCATCAACATGCAATTTTCCTAAATTGCCAATATTTCCCCTGATTGCATGATCATGATTCTCATTGTAGTTTCTCTCAAGGATCCTTCTTTGTCAACATCTTTTTACAAAAGTTCTTCCAAATATCTGAGGTTTCTCTAAAGAAGTTGAAGATAATGAAATACAAGTATCAAGGTGTTTTCCCAATCACCTCAATTACTTCTAATGTCGATGACATTAGGGATACATAGATTAGTCACATAGATATGGCTGAGTTTGTAGAAAGAACCAAATCGAGCAACTCCAGCCATGAAATGAAGAAGATAATCGAGAGTAATATCCATCTAGTGTCTTCTTTTCTTGTAGTAGCCCATAACACAGAGTTTTTTCTCCAGTGCACTCAATTTTATGAAAAGGATATTAGGGCTATGTTTGATGTTAGTTGTAATGTGGTAATTAGACTAGACCCTGAGTTTATTGACAAAGTTTTCATGTGTCCTCCCGCTACTAAAGTATTAAAGCTCAATTTTGTTGAATCATAAAGGGAATATGATAAAGATCTTGAAAGAGTGAAGAAAGTGATCAACAATAAATGGCTTAAAACTCCAAGGGTGAACTTTTCAAGATGGCCACAGAGCTTTCTAAGGAGTGGTTTCATAGAAGTTGGTGACTTGATCACTCTTCTTAGCAGGGTAAGAGGTCTACCTTCTTCCTCTTAGTTTCATGAATGGATGTACCCCTTTATTAAGATAATTATCCAAGTCAAATAAGTCATTTTTTGGGAAGAACAAATCAGCAATGCTCTACATGAGCAATTGATGAAATTATCCACTACCTCCAAATTCTACATGATGTCATACCTAGTGTATATTACAGTGTCGATGAGAACCTTCCCAAGATTAACATCAGAAGGAGGCAAGAGAGTAACCCTAGTATATCAATATTATCCTCAGTTGACATTGAAGGGTTCCATCCATCATTTTAGAAGGGTAAATGATGCTTTCTTTATGTTATTTTTATGTCTCTTTGATCCCTAATTAGAATATAAAAGAGTATCAGATGAAGCCTGGATAATTGTGAACAACTTCAGGTGTATGCTCTTACAGTTCCCTTATTTTTCTTATCTACAGGTTGGCTTTTTCCAAGGTCATCCTTATATGCTCCCAAGATTCCCTTTAGACAAATTAGTCTTAATGGAACTATGTAGGTAAATAATCATCGTACACAATAAGCAAATGGAACTCAAGAAACCTAGCTTCAGGTTCTTGATTGAAATTGGCAAGTTCTTAGTATTGATCACTAGAAAAGATAGGGTTATGGAGACTAAAATGAAACTCGTAACCATGAAGCATTTCAAAAGGAGGCCAAACTTTGACTATAGAGGTGTAAAGGATATAATCAGAAGGAATACCTAGTTTTATGAACCTATGATCAAAGATATTTGGGTTGATTTGAGGACTGTAGAAGACATCAAGAAAATGGACTATAGTAGATTATCTCTTGAACATATAGAATATTTGGGACTCAATGATATCCCTAAGAGTCTAGTGGATAATAGTGATTTGATCAATAATATATACCATGTTGAACAGGTCACCAATGCACCTCTCCCCCCAATCCAATGGTCACAAAAGGAATTGACTTCCTTAAGAAGAAGATTTGAACCAATATTGGCAAACACTAATGATTGGTTAGCAAATAAGGGAATCACACTAAAAGAGTTCATCATAGGGTCAGAAGCTAAATTTCAACAAGAAACAAGGAAAAGAGTAGAAAATAAGATGAATAAAAGTGATGTCCCTGTTTCTGATAGGCCACATAAGCTTAGGACCATCTTCATGACAAAGGAGTCACAAGTTGTAAAAAAGGAACCAAAAATAATAGAAATGGAAGTTGAGAAGTGGAGTGTCAAATAATTAGTAGTAGAATAGAAGGAAACTAATGATAGGCTCACAGATTAATATGAAAAGGAAACTCTATCTCCACAAGCAGGTGTACAGCCAGATGTATAAATTTCTTCTTCCCCACCTAACTCATATGTTGTAACTCCTTCACCTATTTCTCTAGTTAGTATTCCCTCTTTTGGAGTTAACTCTCCTTCAAAAATTATTTTTGATGACCCTCAAGGCACTTTTAAAGATGTTCTTCATTCCTTAAGATCAATCCCCTGTTTGTCATCTCTATCTTTTGATATCAGAGATAGTTCTGCCTTCGATCATTCGACAACAAGTGTAGTTTTAACTGATACTCTACCCATTGTTTCCACCACTAGTGTAGGTGCTACTCTGGTGATGCCAACTATAGGGATTGATGCTAATGTAAGTACTTATGCCCTCCCACCTTGGTTGTCAGCTTATACACCCAAAAGGAAAAAATAGGACATCTCCCCAAATGACTTTGATTTCACTAAAATAGTGTTAGCCAAAGTCAAGACTCCCAAAAACCAAAAATTCTTTCAAAGATGATTGAGGATAAAGGGCACAAATTTTTGGAAATAAGAAAACCTCCATAGGATGCAACTCTTGACAATTTTGATGTAAATGAGTACTCTATCTCTCAAATTGAGTTAGGGAAAATAACTCATGAAAGTGCTAAGAGAGACACGCAGTCAGCTATAGACATCTTGGTTCAGAAATTTGACAGAGAAAGAGAGATGAAAGACCATTATAAAGCAATGGTGGAACAACTAACTGTGGTAATAAGGAAAATAACTTTCACTCTAGAAATTGTAACTCTAGAGGTTATCTCTATCGATGACCCCATGATTCAAAAAGAAAAAAAGACCTATGTCAAAGGAAAAGTACTTGAAGAGTACTTAAACAAGCTGCATACACAAGGAATTTCCTTTCTCACTGAGTTATCTGAGAAAATAGGTAAGATGAAGAAAGTGAGAGCAGAATTAAATGACCTTATCAATATCATTTCTTAAGATATTGAAAGAATTAAAAAGTATCTTGATAAGTGGGTGGATATGAAGAAGTTGAAAATAAGCACCCTAGTATCAATTGGTGTTGTTGCTGATAGAGACTCTTATACTGAAACAAAAGAAGCATTGATATATAGGAGTTAGGTACTTAAGGAGTTGATCAGTGACCTCGAATCATCAAAAGACCTTAGTGAACAAAGTGACATCAATTTGTTACACAATTAGAGGAGCTACCTTGCAAGCTTACATCACAAGATAACTAATTCTTTTTATCTGAACAAATAGTTTAGGAATTCAAAGGTATGTTCCAAAAGGAATTTGAAGATAAACCATTCTCGGTGGCCTCTGTGGATAATATACTGGATAATCAGTTAACTCTAGATAATCTAAAAACTAGGTTAACTAGTCATGCAAAATCCGTCACAGTAGTGAAAGATGTCATAATTAGGGCGAAGATGATTTTCAAGAATACTATTACTCTAGACAGTATCGAGATACAAGTGGCTATCACCATGTACGATGCTGATATAAAGAAAGATGGAGCTACAAATTGAATCAAACTTCCATTGATTTAATTTTCTTTTTTCTAAATGCACTTTTATAACCGCTTTAGGCATTTGCACATGTACTTTTGTCATGTGTAATTACATGTAAAAATATGGAAAGTCCAAAGTCAACAAAGACTTATATCTTTGACTAGGTTAGAATATTTAAGTCTTTCATAAATCCTTAAGGCTTCTCTATATAAATAAAGAGAGCCTCTTTTGTAAATATATCTTTTGGGTGATCAAAAGCAAAAACTCTACTAAAATTGAGATGCCTTTTGAGACTTTGAGCTCAAATTGTAAATCATATTTTCTTGAATGAATGAGAAAGTGGGTTACTTTTCAAACTTTGTGTTGGAATGACTTGTGTTATTTAGGTAATTATTTTTATGTCATTTTTCCTAATAATATCTCATATATTTGATTAAATAAGTAGAGTGTGTGGAAATTATTGGGAAGATATTCTGAAGTTAATTATGAAGAATTTGTGTTGCTATAATTACTTTTAGTTTGTGTTTCTTGTATTTTGGTGAAAAGGGTATTAGAAAGGCTTTTTACTACTTTTTCCCTTTGTGATCTTATACTCTATTGTGGTTTTCAGTGAAGACTTTGAGCTTCACTTCATTCTATAGTTTTATTAGTCCTAAATCAAAAAGAGAAGCAATGAAAGACTTTGTGCTTTCATGGGTTTCTTATGGATCCAATTACTACCCAAGAAGTTTTTCTACTGTTTACTGGACTTCATTTCTGAAAGAAGAGGATTGTTTTCAGTTATTACACAAGAATTTTCCTTTACCTTGTGAACATCATCTCTAAAAAAAGAGAAATGGATGGTGTGATTTCACCTCTAAGTCTATTTTTAGTTTATATTAATATATATTGGTTTATAGGGAACCTCCCCTTGATGAGAAGAGAGATTTATCTCACTATGTTGTGGTAAACCTGCACTTTTTGCCATATAAATCTCTTTGTGCTATGGTCGATATACCCATTTTGTTGTCAGTTAGTTGATGACAAAATATTCACCCAACAGCTTTTGGCGACTCTATTGGGGACATGAGCATGCACTTTGAAGCCTCAAGCTTCAAATTGAAGCATTTCTAGTCCTTTTTCATTTTTTCACTCTGGCAAATCCATCATACACATGAATCCAGAGGGATCAAGGTATTTTTGATCCTATATTCAAGTTAGTATGATGAAAGAATTTTGAGATTTATCCTCTACCATCTCACCTCTAGTGTATTAAGAGTTTTCCTCCTACCAACATTAGATCTCTAATACCAAATGAAGCTTTTAGTTTTAGTGCTAGTAGAGTTTTATCCATACTTACCCCACCAAGATTTATTATCCCTCCCTTTAATCGTCATATCATGGCAGCCCAAGGTCCTTGGGGTAACTCTTTTGGTCCTCTCAATCTAGCCCCACCTTTACACGAACTACCACATAGTTTGAGAAAGAATTTCCCTAAATTCTATGGTGATGAGAAAGTATATCTTGATGAGCATATTGCTTCCTTCTGCATAGCATGTGGTGTGATAGCCATGGAATATGAAGATATAATGGTGAGATTATTTTTATAAACTTTGCAAGGCACTACCGTAGATTGGTTCTATCACCTTCAGGCTCAAACTGTAATTGACTGAAGCACTCTCAAAGCCAAGTTTGAGGCTAGGTTTAAACCCACTGAAGATGCACATGCCTTGTTGGCTCAGCTTATGTAAATGAAGAAGGAACCCCATGAGCCTATGCTAGACTTCATTGCTAAATTCAATAAGTTGAGGAATAGAATTCTTACAATCACTTAGCCAACACCAAAGAATCTTAAGTGCTTTTTCATCAACTCTCAACTTCCTAAAGTAAGTTTTCTATTGAGGTAGGCTGGTCCTATAGATCTTTATGTAGCCCAAAATTTGGCTATCAAGTATCTTGGTAGGTAAGATCAAAAAAGATTCCAATAAAAATGAATTTTCTTCATTTGATGAGAATTCTTCCACAAGCACCATAGATCATATGGTACAAAAGTTGACAAATGAACTACTAGTCCTAAAAAGGCAAATGTTGCAAGGTATGTTTTCTCCCCCTTATTGAGAGATGCCAAGAAAGACATTTCCCAATCATTCATATCAAAGCAATGCTACTAAAAATCAAGGACAATCCAACCATCTTCCTTTGACACAAGGGAAGCTCACCATCGAAGTAGCACCTGTCAACTTAGCAGTCAGTTATCATGAAACCAAACATGATCTCTCTTTCCAACTTGAGTTGGACTAAGAGGATGATGCTAATTTCTTTGTTGAAGAAGAAGAAGAATTGGCTGGTGACTCTAATATCAATTTTCTGCAATACCAAGATGAAGCTAAGAAAAAAGAAGTCGTTGATGGATCATATGCTATCTTTACTAAGTCCCAAAATTAGTTAACTAAACAAGATGATAAATAAAAGGCAGGAGAAGAACCTCAGCTAGTAGTCTCAATTGCTAAATGAGGGACTTCATTACCTTATCAATCAAAGGACCTAGTGACCAATAAGAAAGTAAGTACCTCGAACCACCTAGTATCTTCTGATTTTATTCCTCAGACCAGTGCCACACCCAATAAAGATTAGGATGATGTACTTCCTTCCTCTATTTCTAGTTCATTCCAATTATTTGATATAATTGATCATGCTAAAAAAACCACAATTCAAATGAATTAAGTTAAGTACTTGCGAGCCAATCTTGAATAGTTTGATAGGTTATCTGAATACATTAAAAAAATAGAACCATTCCTACAGGACAGGATTTTCCAAAGATGACTCCTGATTCCTCAAAGAACAAATCCACTCAAAATAATCTTATCGCTACTCCTCCTATTTACCCTGGGAAAATAGAACCTTTCTATGTCTCCCTTTTGATAAATGGTCATAAATTGAGCAACTATATAATAGACTATGGGGGCTTTGACAATGTTATGCCCACTAAGGTAGCAGATTCTCTTAGTCTTACTTTAACTAAGACTTTTGGTAGATGCTTGTCCATGGAGAACAAGCAAGTACCACTCTTAGGTCAAATTAAAGATGCCCAATTTGTATTCATGGCCTTTTTGGATAAAAGGATCAAAATGACACTCTTGGTGGTTGATGTTCCAGCTTCTTATGGCATCCTACTCAGATAAATTTTTTGCAAGGATGTAGGCAGAGAGTTGAATATGGATCTATCTGAAGCAAGGATACCCGTAAAGGTGTCATGAAGAAATTGCTTCCTGAGAAAGATTCAAAATATATTGTCACCTAAACGTCAAACCCTGAAGCTCAAATTTTATTTGAATCATTGGGAATGGGTAACTATTTTCTGACCATTAAAGATGTTTTTAGCTCATCAGACAAAAGTTTGTTAAGTGATAATTCAGACAATTTAGATAGGAAATCAGAAGAGTTATTAGAGCAAAGTTCAGATCAAAAAGGATCTTTCTTGAGTAATGAAGATAAATTTTTGAAAAGATCAAATTTTAATGATGTCTGGATTTTAGAATTTGATGGCAGTTGCTCTTCTATCAGTTTTAGGGCTAGAATTGTCTTGATATCCCCTCAAGGAGAAATTTTTCCTAATTCATATAAGTTATAGTCCAATAATACCAACACTACTGAGTATGAGTCTTTGCTGCTTGGATTCAAAGCTGCTCATGCTAAAGGTATTAAGATTATTCATGCTCAGGGAGATGTTGAACTGGTTATTTTTCAGGTAAGGAACCTATACCAAACTAAAAATAAAAGATTGTGACATTATCGCAATCTAGTATGGGATTGTATCAAAAGTTTTGATGCTTTTGATATTTTTGCTATGCTAATAGAATTCAATGATCGTGCAGATTCATTAGCGGTCTCTGCAACCCTCATGGTTCCCCATAAGGATTTCAAAGGGAACAGGTACACTATTGAGCTGGTCTTTTGACTAAGTGTACCTGATAATGCTAGTCATTGGTAGGTGTTTAATGATGATAATCAAATCATTAATTTTCTAGAAAAGATGGATAGCTTTGAGGAGCTTTATTTTGAAGGTAGCGAATCTCTACCATGGGAATCAGTTCTTGAAATAAATTCAAAAGCTAGTGAGGAGTTTCTTCAACTCAAAGGGAATAAAATTCCAAAAATTTTGGTTTCTCTTGAAAAGTTATTTGATAAGCATGACAGGTATGTTAAGCAGTAATGAATGGATTCAAGTTCCTCCAAGGAATTTGATCAAGTGAATTTGAGTACAACAAAAAATCCCAAAATGGTCAACATTGGGAATCGATGCACTTCTGATGAAAAGCTCAAATTCATTACTCTTCTTCACCATTATATTGAAATTTTGGTGTATTCTTACGATGATCTTAAGTCCCTCAGCCTTGAAGAAATTTGGCATGAAATTGCTCTTAAATTTGGGTCGTTGCCTCACAAGAAGAAGCAAAGTCAATATAACCCCAAAATATCAGGTACTATCCTTTGTGAGATTCAGAAAATGTTGAATGGAAGAATTATTTTTCCAATCCACCATTCCACATGGATTGCTAATATAGTCCCAGTGAGGAAAGAGAATAGAGAAATTCATATTTGTGTTGATTTTAGAAAATTAAACCAATCTTCTTTAGAAGATAACTATCCCTTACCCATCATGGATCAAGTGTTGCAAACAATGACTGGTTCAAAAATGTTATCAATGTTGGATGGTTTTTCTGGGTACAATCAAGTAGAAGTCAATGAAGCAGACCAACATAAAACTACTTTCACTACACCATGGGACACTTTTGCATATCACTAAATGCCTTTTGGTCTAATCAATGTTGGCACCACCTTCCAAAGAGAAATGGATCTTTCTTTTAGAGATGTAATAGGGAATTTTATCATAATATATCTTGATGATTTGACCATTTTTTATAAATGTCATCCTGTTCATGTGCATCATTTACAACAAGTGTTAGAACGTTGTCGGCAAAATAGTATTTCTCTTAATCCTAAGAAGTCAATTTTTAGGGTTACAAATGGTAAACTTCTCAGTCACAATGTATCTTGAGAAGGCATAAAAATTGACTTAGAAAGAGTCAAATCTATCCAAAATCTTACTCTTCCTACTAGTAAGACTATCATTCATTCTATCTTTAGAAAGGTGAATTTTTTATAGAGATTCATTCTAGAATTCATAGACAAGACTCACCACATTGTCAACATGATGAAGGGTAAAGCCACTTTCTATTAGACTTCAGAAGGAAAGTTAGCATTTGAAGATATCAAAAAAGTGATCACCCATGCCCCAATCCTGGTTTGCTCAGATTATACCAAATATTTCATAGTATACAGCTACGCTTCTGAACATACACTTTCATCCTTTTTGATCCAAAAAAACAAAGAAGGTGTGGAATCTCCCATATCATTTATGAGTTGTCCTCTCAAAGCTCACGAATTGAAATATTCAAACATGAAGAAGCATGCTTATGTCATGGTCAAGGCAGTAAATCATTTCAGATTTTATATCCTGAATTCACATACTATCATTCTGGTGCCTGATACAATAGTGAAGTCCATTCTAACTCAACAAGAGTTTGGAACTAAAAGGGGCAATTAGATTGCTAAGATTTAGGAGTTTGATTTTGATATCAAACCTACCAAGCTTGTGTGGGGAAAAGGTCTCTACCAATTAATTGCTGATAACATACCAAAGGAAACAAGACACGAAAGAACTAAGGTTGAAGACGTGCCTATAGTTCTCTTCGTCACCACTACTGATGAGTGGTATTCTAATATCACTCATTTTCTTACCTATGGTGAGTGTCCCACCCATCTATCTTATAAAGAAAAATAGAATGTTAAATTGAAGGCTGCTAACTATGTCTTATGGGGTAATGGTTTGTACAAAAGAAGCCTTGATGGAGTGTTTCTTCGTTGCATCAATAAGGTGCAACAAAGTAAATTATTAGAGTCCTTCCATAATTTGGCTTGTGGAGGACATTTTTCTACACTAGTGATAGCTCACAAGATTCTATGAGCTAGATACTATTGGCCTATAATGTTCTAAGATACTTACACTTGGGTACATAGGTGTGAATTATGTCAATAGTTCATCGAGAAACCTAAATTGGCTGCATTACCTCTCAAGCCAGTAGTGATTGACAAACCATTTCAATAATGGGGTATTGATTTCATTGGCACCTTGAACCCATCTTCAAGTGCTGGACATGACTATGTTCTTACCTCGACGGACTATTTTACCAGATGGGTGGAAGCCATTCCAACTAAGCATGTTCCTTCAAAAGTGGTATGTAATTTTCTTAAAGAAAATATCATCTCCCAATTTGGGGTCTCAGCTAAGATTGTAACAGATAATGCTGCTTGTTTCTCTTCTCGTGAGGTTACTAAGTTTTGCTACCATTACGATATTATTCTTTCCCACTCCTTTGACTATTATCTATAAGGAAATGGTCAAGCAAAATAAAGCAACAAGAATATAGTTACCATTATTTGAAAACTGGTAGATAATAATCAAATAAATTGGCATAAAGCATTGTTCAATGCTTTGTGGTCAGACAGGATTACACCCAAGAGGATAATAGGTATGTCACCATTTCAAATTTTGTATGGTTTAAATGCGGAGATACCAATCACCCTAGAACTACTAGCACTAAAGTTGGCAAAGGCAATTTCAGATCAAACTTTTGAAAATTCTATTGACAAAAGGATCATGTGCCTAGCCAAACTGGATGATCAATGAACCACAGTAGTGAAACAAATTACTGCACATCAAAAGTAGGTAAAGAAACTCTTTGACAAAAGATCAAATATTTGTGATTTTCAAATTGGAGATCAAGTCTTGTTATGGGACAAGAGGAGAGAGCTGATGAGAATGCACAGAAAATTTGATTCTTTGTGGAGAGATCCATGTATCATTCATTAGGTCTATGGTGAAAATAGCATCTTGCTAGGATATCTAGATGGGACACCATTCTCACTACCTCACAATGGGTAACATCTGAAACACTTCAATCCTTGAAGTATTAGATGAGTTCATTTTTACATTTGTATAGTCTTATGTTATTTATTTTTGTTTGATTTTTTGTGTTTTTTCTTTATTAGCTTGACTTCATGGCCCAATGGCATGGATGAAGGCACTTAGAGAGTAGTTTCTACTCCCATTACTTGTTTCAAGATTTGATCAATGGAAGTTCCCCAATAAAAGCTAGTTATTGTTCCCAAAATTAGCTACACTTGTTTTTGGAACAACCCCTACAAAACTTATTCATTTCTTATTTTTTACTCTAAGTTCATCTTTCAAGACAAGTATCTCTTAATCTCAGGTTTATTCGACTAACTTCCTTGAAAATTTTGTGGCCTTCCCTCGTCATGATTTCTCAAGAAACGTGAAATTCATTGCGATTTTGATGCAATCAGAATGTCAAAATTTTGATAAAATTCTAGGAGTTAGTGTTGTTGTTTTTTCATGCAACGTTATCATTTTTGGCCACCATTGAATTTGTTTTTAGTTTCCATGTAAAGGTGGTGATTTTTGTCACCCTTACATCCCCATGCAGGAGCGGTAAAAATTTCTAGCCTTGCATTTTTAAAGAAATGTTCCATGCAGGAGCAGCTATTTTTTTCGCCCCTACATTTTTTCCACCTCACATGTAGAGGTGGTGATTTTTACCACCCTTACATCCCAATGTAGGAGTAGAAAAAATCACCACCCTTGCATTTTTTTTTTGAAATGTTCCATGCAAGAGTGGCTATTTTTTCCACCCCTGCATTTCTTCCACCTCACATGCAGAGGTGGTGATTTTTACCACCCCTACATGACATCAATTTTCACGCGTAGCATTTATGGCTGCACATGCCAAGTTGTTGGTGTTGGTTTTAATCCTTTTAAATGTCATTTTTAGCCTTATTTGGATCATTCAAGGTTGTTTACTCCTCCTCCCTACCTCTTATCGACTGTGTGAATGAGTAGGATCATGAATTTTCCTGGATTCAAGCATAAGGCAGTGATTTTTGCCAGGTAGGGTTTTGTGATCCTCCTTGTTTTATTTTTAGTTTTTCATTTTGTTATTTTGTTTAAATTCTAGTTTTTTCTCTTTCCTCCTTTGTATTTTGTCTTTTTCTTCATTTTTCTCCTCCCTCTCCTCCTTGTTAACAACACAAACCCTAATAACCCTGTCGGTCGATCTAACCAGTGTAATGGTGGTGATTTTTTCTACCCTTACACAGCCATTTGAACCAGTGTAATGACAAAAAAATTTGTCACCCTTAGACAAGTTTTACCTCCACATGCAGAGGTAGTTATTTTTTCTACCCCTACATAAGGTTCATATGCATAGGCAGCAAAAACTTCTACCTATATACAACAATCTTTCCCCAACATAAACAGGCAAAAAAAATTACCACTTATGCATCAACACCCTCCATCAATGCATTACATCGGCAATTTTTGCCATTGATACTACCTCCATATGCAAGGGCAGAAAATTTCGCCACCCTTGCATGCATTTCCTCAGATTTTCTTAACTCTAAGCAAATTTTAAATTTTCACTTTTCTGAGCCCGCTTCCCTTTTGGCTTTCCTGCCTGCTCACGCTTTAGCCCTTTCAAGTGCATTCCCATGCTCGTGATCATCAACATGAAGTTTTCCCAAATTACCAATAATTCCTTTGATTGCATGATCATGATTCTCATTGCAATTTCTCTCAAGGATCCTTCTTTGTCGACGTCTTTTTTACAAAATTTCTTCCAAATGACTAAAGTTTCTTTGAAGAAGTTGAATATAATGAATACAAGTATAAAGGTGTTTTTCAAATCACCTCAGTTACTTATAATGTCAATAACATTAGGGATATAGAGATCAGTCACGTAGATATGGCTGAGTTCATAGAAAGAAACAAATCAAGCAACCCCAACCATGAAATGAATAAGATAATCAAGAGTAATATCTATCTGGTATCTTATTTTTTTGTAGTGGCCCACAACATGGAGTTTGTTCTCTAGTGTGCTCAGTTCTATGATAAGGATACTAGGGCTATGTTAGATGCTGGTGGTAATGTGTTAATTAGACTAGACCTTGAGTTCATTGACAAAGTGTTCATGTGTCCTCCCACTACTGAAGTATTAAAGCTTGATTTTGTTGAAGCACAAAGGGAATATGACAAAGATCTTAAAAGAGCAAAGAAAGTGATCAACAATAGATGGCTTAAAACTCCAAGGGCGAACTTGTCAAGATGGCCATGGAGCTTTCCAAAGAGTGATTTCATAGAAGAAGTTGGTGACCTGATCACTCTTCTCAGCAGGGTAAGAGGTCTACCTTCTTCTCAATTTCATGAATGGATGTACCCCTTTATTAAGATAATTCTCTAAGGAAAAAAAGTTATTTTCTAGGGAGAACAAATTAGTAATGCTCTACATGAGAAATTAATGAAGGTATCCACTATCTTCAAATTCTACATGATGTCATACCTGGTGTATATTGCGATGTCGATGAGAACCTTCCCAGGATTAACATCAGAAGGAGATAGGAGAGTAACCTTGATATATCAATATTATCCTCAATTTACATTGAAGGGTTTCATCCATCATTTTAGAAGGGTAAATGATGCATTCTTCATGGTATTTTTATGTCTCTTTGATCCCCAATTTAAATAGAAAAGAGTCTCAAATGAATCCTAGACAGTTGTGAATGACTTCAGGTGTATGCTCTTGCAGTTTCCTTATTTTTCTTATCTGTAGGTTGGATTTTTCCAAGGTCATCCTTATATGCTCCCAAGATTCCCCTCAAACAAATTAGTCTTGATGGAACTATGTAGGCAAATAATCATCGTACATAATAAGTAGATGGAACTCAAGAAACTTGGCTTCAAGTTCCTGATTGAAATTGGTAGGTTCTTAGTATTGACCGTTGGAAAAGCTAAGGTTATGGAGACTTAAATACAACTCATAACCATGAAGCATTTCAAAAGGAGGCCAAAATTTGACTATAGAGTTGTAAAGGATATAATCAAAAAGAAGATCCAGTTTCATGAACCTATGATCAAAGATATTTGGGTTGATTTAAGGACTACGGAAGACATTAGGAAAATGGACTATAGTAGATTGTCTCTTGAATAGATAGAATATTTGGGACTCACTGATATCCCTAAGAGTTTAGTGGATAATGGTGATTCGATCGATAATAGATACCATGCTGAACAGGTCTCCAATGCCCCTCTCCCCCCAATCTAATGGTCACAAAAGGAATGGACTTCCTTAAGAAGAAGATTCAAACTAATATTGGCAAACACCAATGATTAGTTAGCAAATAAGGGAATCACCCTTAAAGAGTTCATCATAGGGTCAAAAGATGAATTTCAATAAAAAATAAGGAGAAAGGCATAAAATAGGATGAAGAATAAAAGTGATGTCCCTGCTTTTGATAGGCCAGATAAGCCTAGGATCATCTTTGTGACAAAGAAGTCACAAGTTGTAGAATAGGAACTAGGAATAACAGACATGGAAGTTGAGAAGTAGAGCATCAAAGAACTAATAGTCAAATAGATGGAAACTAATGATAGGCCTACAGATCAATAAGAAAAAGAAACTCTATCTCTACAAGTAGGTGTACAACCAGATGTAGGAATTTCTTCTTCCCCACCTAACTCACTTGTTGTAACTCCACCTATTTCTCCAATCAATATTCCCTCTTTTGGAGCTGCCTTTCCTTCCAAAATTATTTTTGATGACCCTCAAGGAACTTCTAGAGATTTTCTTCATTCCTCAGGATCAATCCTCAATTTGTCATCTCCATCTTTTGATATCAGAGATAGTTCTGCCTTTGATCATTTAATAGTAGGTGTAGTTTTAACTGATACTCCACCCATTGTTTCCACCACTAGTGTAGGTGCTACTCTAGTGATGCCAACTATAGGGATTGATGTTAATGTAAGTAATTCTTCCCTCCCACATTGGTGGTCAGCTTATATGCCCAAAATAAAAAAATATGCTATCTCCCTAGATGACTTTGATCTCACTAAAATGGTGTTAGCCATAGTCAAGACTCCCAAAAAACCAAAAATTCTTTCAAAGATGATTGAGGATAAAGGGCACAATTTTTTTGAAATAGTAAAACCTCCACATGATGCAACTCTTAACAATTTTGATGTAAATGAGTACTCTATCTCTCAAATTGAGTTAGGGAAAATAACTCATGAAAGCACTAAGAGTGACATGTAGTTAGCTATGGACATCTTGGTTCAGAAGTTTGATATAGAAAGAGAGATGAAAGACCATTATAAAGCAATGGTGGAACAAATAATTGTGGTAATAAGTAAAATAACTTTCACTCTAGAAACCATAACTCTAGAGGATATATCCATCGATGACCCATGATTCAGAAAGCACAAAAGACCTATATCAAGGGAAAAGTACTTGAAGAGTACTTTGCCCAGATGCATACACAAGGAATTTCCTTGCCCATCGAGTTGTCTGAGAAAATGGGTAAGATAAAGAAAGTGAGAGCAAAATTAGATGACCTTATCAATATCATTTCCCAAGATATTGAAAGCATAAAAAACTATCTTGATAAGTGGGTGGATATGAAGAAGTTGAAAATAAGCACCCTAGTATCAATTGGCATCATTGCTGATAGAGACTCTTATATTGAAACAAAAAAAGCATTGATATATAGGAGTTGGGTGCTTAACGAGTTGATTAACGACCTTGAATCATCGAAAGACCTTAGTGAACAAAGTGACATCATTTTGTTACACAAGTTAGAGGAGCTACCTTGCAAGCTTACATTGCAAGACAACCAATTCCTTTCAGCTGAAGAAATGGTTCATGAATTATCAGGTATGTTCCAAAAGGAATTTGAAGATAAACCATTCTCAGTGGCCTCCATGGATAATATACTAGATAATCAGTTAACTCTGGATAATCTAAAAACTAGGGTAACTAGTCATGCAAAATTGGTCACAGTAGTGAAAGATGCCATAGTCAGGGTGAAGATGATTTTCAAGAATACTGTTACTCTAGATAGTATCAAGATACAAATGCCATGTACGATGCTCATATAAATAAAGACAGAGCTACAAATTGAATCAACCTTCTGTTGATTTAATTTCCTTTTTTCTAAGTTCACTTTTGTAGCTACTTTAGACATTTGCACATATACTTTTGTCATGTGTAGTTACATGTAAAAAGATGGAAAGTCCAAAGTCAACAAATACTTTTATCTTTGACTAGGTCAGAATATTTAAGTCTTTCATAAATCTTCAAGGCTTCTCTATATAAATAAAGAGAGCCTCTTTTGTAAATATATCTTTTGGGTGATCAAAAGAAAAAACTCTGCCAAAATTGAGATGCCTTTTGAGACTTTGAGCTCAAATTGTAAATCATATTTTCTTGAATGAATGAGAAAGCGGATTACTTTTCAAACTTTGTGTTGGAATGACTTGTGTTATTTAGGGAATTGTTCTTATGTCATTTTTCCTAATAATATCTCATATATTTGATTAAATAAACAAAGTGTGTGGAAATTATCATGAAGATGTTCTAAAGTTAAATATGAAGACTTTGTGCTACTATAATTACTTTTAGTTTGTGTTTCTTATATTTTGGTGAAAAAGGTATTAGAAAGGCTTTGTTCTACTTTTATCCTTTGTGATCTTATACTCTATTGTGGTTTTTGGTGGAGACTTTGAGCTTCACTTCATTCTATAGTTTTATTGGTCCTAAATCAGCAAGAGAAGCAATGAAAGACTTTGTGCTTTCATGAGTTTCTTATGGATCCAATTACTACCCGAGAAGTTTTCCTATTGTTTATTGGATGTCATTTCTGAAAGAAGAGGATTGTTTTTAGTTATTACACAAAAAATTTCCTTTAACTTGTGAACCTCATCTCTAAAAAAAGAGAGATGAATGGTGTGATTTTACCCCTAAGTCTTTTTTTAGTTTATATTAATATATATTGGTTTATATGGAACCTCCCCTTGATGAGAAGAGAGATTTATCTCACTATGTTGTGGTAAACCTACACTTTTTATCGTATAAATCTCCTTATGTTGTGGTCGATATACCCATTTTACCGTCAATTAGTTGATGACTAAATATTCACCCAACATATTGAAAACCATTTTAACCAAGGTCATTAATTCTAGTAGAAGGAATTGGGTAGATAAGGTACCAAAAACTTTTTGGACCTATAATACTACTTGGAAAATAACAACTAGATTTTCACCTTATGAATTGGTTTATGGTAAGAAGTCTTTATTCCATGTTTAATTTAAATTACAAACTTTGAAAATAGATGTAGAAGTAGGAATTGAATTAGAAGAAATAAAAAAATAAAGACTCCTATAGCTTAATCAACTTGATGAAATGAGGATGGAAGCACTACAAAGAACTGAACTGGTACAACATCAAAGAAAATTTTGGCATGATGCACAAATCAAGTAAAAAAAGTTTCAGAAAGGAGATTGGGCACTATTATTTGATTCTAAATTTCAACAGTTCAAAGGAAAACTAAAAAAAAATGGTTGGGACCTTATGAGATTGAAGAGGTCTATGAAAATAGTTCTATTAAGTTGATACCTATTGATGATAGTAGAAGAGCTCTGTTATTCAATGGGCATAGATTCAAGCTCTATCAGAAACCTCTCAATAAAGATGAATTTATTCAAAAAATAAAGGAACAAGTAGCTATTTTGGAAAGCTCTGATTCTTCCAGTGAACATGCTCATTGATAATCCCAAAAAAATAAATAAATAAAAATCATCAATAGTGAAAATCCTTTTAGGGATGCTATTGACAATGCATGCCCAGAAAACTAGCTTGTTGGCTGACTATGCATTACAAAAAAAGGGCTTTGGCTAGAAAACCAGCAATGGCTAGCCAAAGGAAAAAAACAAAAAAAATTATAAATAAATCTCATCATGACATTATAATTGGTCATCTCCATGCAATATACTAATCTATGCCAACCTATTTGTGCAAGACATGTGGTGAGCAAAGGATAACATCTAAGGTTAAAGTAAGTAAGACATATATTTTATTTGTCTATGCTTAGTTAACTAACTATCTTTGATTTGATTAAGACACTATTCTCTGGAGATGACCCAAATTTTAATATTCCAAAATGGAATGACACATGCTATAATGAAAAAGCATGCAACTGAGCCGCTAAAGGTGTATGGATAAGTGTGCAACTTTGATATCATCAATTGAGTCATCAAGTATCATAATGATAAGATTTCATAAAAAGGGGTTTTAAATGAAATAATGAATCACTATCACCATCAATATGACATGTCATCATTTCACATAACTTGTATTGATGAGACAAAATGGTTGGCACACTCTGTAGAAATGTGTGATGCCTAACTGTATCAAATCATCATAACAAACTATGGACTCATGCAGCTGTAGTGTTTCAAATTAACCATTTCCTTTCTATAGACTTTGATAGAAGCTGGTCTACTAATCCTCAGTGACTGTTGCCTACCGACTTCAACAAAAGATTGGTCTACACATTAATTTAAGTTAAAGGAATCGAGCTGACTATAACTCCACATAGAAATAAGATAGAAGATAAGATCAAAACTGAAGGATCCAACAAAGTTTCATGAAGACAAAGCTTTTGTAGTAATGTTTATAGCTAATGGTTGGCTACCTTTCATTAAAAATTTCTAGGGTTTCAATGAAACAATGGTAAGTGAATTCATTACCAATCTCACCCCTGAATTTTCAATTGTGAAAGGCATTGTTATTCCTATTACAACTCAAATTATAAGCCAAATTATACAAGTTCCAGAAGAGGGAATGAGAGCTATAGGTAGATTTTCATTTAGTGATTTCATTAGTCAATTTAATGATAATGAGCAAACTAGAACTTCATGTCTAGTAGATTTTAAGGAAAAATTAAAAAGGATTAAAAGAAATTCACTACCTAAATCTTGGAAATCTGTAGCCAAGTGGGTACTTAAATTTATCATTTATGAAGGGAAACACAGTCTTTTAGGGGGAGACACCATGAAAATTTTAATCCATCATAAGCATGGGAGACAAAACCCTCAGTACAAAATTAACCTCCCATCCTTATTATATGGTGCTCTATAGGTTATGTTTATAACCCCTAATGCTGCTCTTAGGCACCATGGCATAATTCAACTTATTATCTAGCATCATTTCCTTCAGCAAGGTCAAAAGGTCTGGGAGGAATTTTAAAATAGTATAGCACAACAAATTCAATATTTTCCTGCACAAGAAACCCTAAATTCATCATAAGAATGCTCATCTTCACCTACTATATCAGCTGAGAAAACAACACCAAAGAATACATCACATAATGTAGTCCCAATAGAAAATCCTCCTTTTTCTTTAAGAAGAATCACAAGGTCTCAAAACCCTAAAGTTTCAAGGTCCCTATAAGAACCTCATGAGTCTATTGTATAACTAGTTACCTTGTCAGGAAGAAGAAAATTGAGATGGAAGGTTGCTACAAAACTTGAGAAGACCAAGGGTTTGGCAGTTGAGAAGAAAACCCAACCAAGTGTAGCTCAAAGAGTAACTAAAAGAAGGAGAAGGCTCATTTTAACAGAAGAAGATAAACAAGAAGCTATAGATATTTTAGATAGTCTTAAAATGGTGTCTCCTTCACCCATACATTAGAATATTCCTACACCTGTAGATATTGAAGAAATTCCTTTCGAAAGGAACTCTCCAATCATAATGGAGGAGCCAAATCTAGAGGAAGAGCCACACATGGTAGAGGAATTAATTATGGAGGGACAACCACCTATTCTAGTTGAAACTACAATGGATAAAGGGAAAAATGTATGTACTAATGAGAAAGGTGAATCATCTAATCTAAATGATCCTATTATGCAGCTAACTTTGCAGCTTTCTCAAGCTCAAGCTCTTGAACAACAACAGATAGCTAGCATTGCTAACTTGATCAGTCAATTACAAAATAAGGATCATCTCAACTCATCTTTGGTGCAAAAATTAGATACAATGTCTGTTTATCATGTAGCATAATTTCACAAACTAAAGGAAATAATAAAAGAACATGAAGTTGAATAAATAGATATTTGGATATATGCAAAAAGTCTGAAGAAGGAAAATAGGAGATTGTAGAATTTGGTAAACTCTTCCAAAGCACCTACTATTGCACCTTCTCCTCCTCAAGTATTTGTTGACCATGGTTGTCAAACAAGTGATCCAGGTATTCCTTCCTTGAAAATACTATATCAAATAGAAGAAGAATATTTTGTATTTAAATATAAAAACAAAGATGAAAATTCTTCAAATAAACTCTTGGAAAATGAAAAGAAAGAATTAAAAGCTAAAGTCCAAAAGTTAGAAGAAAAATTGTAGGATGCATGCAAATTAGGGGAAACTCTTATGGCATGTAGGAATCCTTCTCCTACATATAGTTTTTTTTATTTGAACAATTTTACAAATGGTAGCTTCTGTATCTCCTGTCATCTTCCTTACAAAATTTTGAAACCAACAACATTTTTAGAAATTTTCTATAGTGTTGAACCTGATCAATAGGATTTGCTTTGTGAATTCTATTTGCATGACTTGATTTTAGGATATCATGAGCATATAAATTTTTTGATAAATCTTCATGTAGGAGAAGTTAAACTGAGAGCATTACATTCTACCTTCAAAAATCAAATAACATGGAAAGGCAGATTTGAGGACTATACAAATCATGCTAAGACTATAGGATTATGTGTCAGACCAGCCTTTCCTATTCCTAGATTGATCAAATAGAATTTTGATTGTGCTTTGTTAAATGATGAGATTAAAACACATTATTTATAGGTTCTATATGATTATGTTGTTTCTTTTGATTTGTTTTCAAGATAGAGTTTTGATTCAGTAGTAGCTACAAGTGTAAATAGATGGGACCATCTTTCAGTGCCTCTTAAAAGGTGAGAGGTCATGTACATAAATAACTTAATATGGAGTATGAGGAGAGCATCCTCAATTATGGAAATTTTAATAAAAGTAATAAACTCTGGGGGAGAATAGAAATGGATTGGCATGAGATATAGACCCCCTTTTCTAATCATACCTATTCTAGAATGGTAGAGTTGGGCTCCACAATTAGAGGAGCAATTCAGTATATGAAAATAAATGATTCAAACACATCAGGGATTTACAAGAAATTTAGATAGACATATAACAAATGAATTTGATGAATATGACTTGAGTCATAGTATGGAAAGTAGAAGCCAGAGTTATGAATGCCAATAAATATTTGCAATGGGACTTGTAAAAGGTAAAGCTTGGGGGAGATGATGAGCTTGGAATATGGCTCATTATTGACATAATATTTCCCTCAATCTATCTCTTGAAGGATATTATCTTATGCAAATCTTAGATTCTTAGATAGCTATTACCTGGAAAATAGATATTTGTCTTGTTTATATTAAACCAAAGACTAAACCTTTACTTTGTCATTAATGTCTAATACATATCATGTGTTAGTGATCTTTAGTGTGAATAATGCTTAGGAAAAAGACAACAGGCTTGTTTCTACAGACTCTATAGGCTTATTTCTATGGACTCCATAGGCTTATTTCTATGGACTCTATAGGTTTGTTTTTACAGACTCTATAGGATTATTTTTATAGACTCTACAAGATCAATTCTAAGAATTTTGTAAGGACAAAACCATAAATGGGAAGTTGAAGGCTAGATAGGATAAGAAAGAACCATTCTAGCTAGAATCAAATAAGAAAAATAACCACCTACTATTTTGAAGGACTTGCTTTTGATAAACTTGTATGTAATCATATTTTAGGACTATTATAGGATAGGATATTTATTTCATCAAAATAATTAGATCTCTTAGAAATCTAATCTCCTATCTTTGTATGAAGGGATCGACCAAGGAGTCCTATTCTTTTGCATCCTATTTTGAGTTGATTGTATTAGTATAAAGTGTAAGACTTTGGAATATGAATATATAGAAGATATAGAGAAAATAGAGAATCAAGAATCAGATATTATAAAAGCTTACAGGTTTCAGCTAGATTGTAATCATTTCATTTCTATGAATTAATACTTTAGTTTCCATCACTGATTAATCTTTGTTCCTAAGTCCGAGAGGAGCAAAGGCCCTCTCTCCTTGGAACCAAGAACTGTGTACAGTATTTATGTTCTATTTTATTAATTCATTATTATAATTAATTAGAATCTTGTTATTGTTTGCATTTATTTATAAAAATATCAAAACAAATTCATAGTTTAAAAAGAGCATTTTCTTATTTCATTTCTTTTTTTCGCAAAGTGTGTTTTCTTTTATAGTAGAAGAGTGAAGCAAATTTCCTTTCATAAGTTAGAGTGTGAATTTACTTTCCCTGCAAATGTAAAATAGGAGTTTGATCTTTTACTTCCAGCAAAAAAGTGGATTGATTTGATTTATTTATTTTTTTAGCAAAAGCATGAATCATGTAGTTTAAGACACATTCCTTTCTTTAGTCAAAGTTAGAATAGGAACAACAAACACCCCCATAAGCAGTCTTCTAGATATCCCATCCCATACCTTACTATAGATAGCTTTGGACACCAACCCTAGTTGATAAGACATCAATTGAATATTGATTAAATGAGGACATAGATGACACTCGTCACTTTATATTTGAATTTAAATTGCATTGAATTACATGAGGTATGTTCATGAATTAGGTTATCTAATTTGGTTTCCTAACTCATAACTTGTTTTGTTTGTGATTTAATGGTGAAATAGGTAAATAATAAGGTAAAAGACATGATTTATTTAATTTTATCGAACAGATCATATAAATTTAGGTATAAATAGGCATGACATCTAGCAATAAACTAACATATGAAAAATTACAATATAGAAGTGATATAGTATGATATTAGAGTAGGAAGACACAGATGATGGTTAAAATTGATCAAGGATGATCTTTCCTTGAGCATGACCGATGTAGACACCAAATCCATAACTTTTAGTTAGCACTTAAAATTTGGCACATAATCAGCTACATGTCTAAAAAGGCCATCTATGTATTTTTAAATCTAGAACTAATCAAGATATGATCATTCTACCATATTTTATCTTTTTTCAAGTTCAATAGTCAATTAAACATTTTAATTTTACATGTTTAATGTTTTTATTAACTAGGATAGATATAGAATTATTATTTTACATTACTAAATGTCATATCTTCCTTGTTCAATCATTTTGTGTTGTTTTAATTGTTAAAAAACTAGAAAGATAAAACACCTCCAATTAATATGAGTATTCTAGATTAATATTTTTTAAAATATGCTCCATGTATGGTTACTCACATTCTATCCCCCAACACATTAAAACATGTTAGAGAAGTCTTAGGTTATCACATAGGTTCTCACATAGTTGAAAGGTGTGATCAGGATAAAAATTCCTATTGGCCATTAATAGCTACCCCATAACTCTCAATAAAGGTCTCAAAATATAATCTATTATTTTAAAAAAATAGGTTTAATTAAAAATTTTAAGAGTGAAGAGGTCCCTCTATGACCTCTCTTATGTTCCCTAGTCCACAAAAAAAAATTGGCCTCTTGGACTCGAGACCTTTGATGGTCATTAATGACCACTTGAAGATAATCTCAAAGCTTACACACACATATAATCTAAGTTTAATATTTAAAAAAATTTAAGTTAGGATTTAATTAAATAAATAAAAATAGATGTAGGGGGGTCCCATAAACACCCCCCTCCCCCCCCAACTTAAGCCTCAAAAAGAATAAAATGACCCCTTTTCCCCTAGGCTAATAGGCTAGATCAGGTCCATTTGACTATCACATGTACTTAGAATTAACTTGTGCATTTCACCACTATCTATTAATACACAAGATATCTATAGCAACAAAAAACCATTTACCAAATCTGCCACTAACCAAGTCTAACCCTTTTTGAGCTTATGGATTGGCTTTGAGCCAAACACAGTCAATAAAAATGACCTAAGGTTGATTGAAAATTTAATAACCATTAGCACCACCAATATTTCCACCAAAAGAGCTCAATATTTATGCCCCTACAACTATCCTTTACCATATTGTGACCCTTCTCTATCTCATTGGTCATCATGCAAAATAAAATGAACTTAGCCAAGCTTTCTTAGCTTCCCTTATTCCCTATGAAACTTCACCTTTCATTGATACACTTTTAGGGGCCTCTTATGGGCACCACCACCACTTAAATCTACACAAAAACCATTAAATTGACACTAAAAAAATCAATTTTAATTGTTTATATATATTTCACATTAGTTAACTAACTCTTTCAAAATCACATCTCACTATGTAACTTCACAACTATGTTTGTAATTTGAGTTGAAATTCAAATTAAATTATCCTTTCAAGCTTAGTTATCTCATTTCACACACAAAAAATCTATATTTCATCCAATAATCTTATTGAGTCAAATTTATTGACTCAAAATGGGCTTAGGTAAATTAGTTCACCTAACTCAAAACATTAAACTAACCTACTTTCTTCTATAAAACCAAACTAAGTTTGAAATCTAACTCGTTATGATTTGATTTTACAAATAAGCTAGTTGGCGTTTAAAATATTAAATCCACCAATAAACATATTAATTTTTAAAATATTAGAACATTATTGGGTAATGTAGCTCACCCAATGCAAATTACTAAATTAACTTATTGGGTTCTAGAAAACCAAGCTTAGTTTGAATTCCAACTTGTAGTGATTTGATTTTATAGAGAATTTAGTTGGTGTTGTGAGCAACCCAAAAAATAAAGATATCATTTTATGGAATTAAATTAAATATCAAACATTATTAGTTAAGTTAGATCACCTAACTCAAAACACTTAACTAACCTACTTGGTTCTATAGAACCAATCTTATTTTGAGTTCCAACTTCTTGTACTTTGATTTTACAAAGAATTTGGTTGGTGTTTCCAATAAACCCACTAATAAACATATTATTTTTATCAAATGAATTAAATTATTATAAAATTTTTGGTAAGTTAGCTCACCCAACTAAAAACACTAAAGTAACCTACTTTGTTTTATAGAACTAAGCTTATTTTGAATTCCAACTTCTTGTGCTTTTATTATATAAAGAAATTGGTTAGGGTTTCTAATAAACCCACCAACAAAAACATCCTTTTTATAGCATGAAATAAAATATCAAAAAAATATCAAGTTAATATATATACTAAAATATGGTATTAGACACTTTTCAATGTTAGTCTTAACCTATCCTCACTCCTCACCTTATATGACTCATGCATACACAATGGATCTTGCACACCCTTCTCTCCTAACCACTTGCCTTTAATGGGTTAAGCCTTCCAAATTTTCTATCAGTTACCTAAAAAAATTCCTAGTTCATTCTCAACCTACTTATTATCAAACTCAAATTGTATCTTCATCATCATATTAAAATTCCTAATTTTTAGATGAGTTTGTTAAAACTCAGTCAACTTTAAAATTCATAAGAGGTATAACTCTAATGAACTTGTTCCTATTCAAGTAATGGTCATTTTTCAAATTTAAATCATATTTATGGGTAATTATATATTTTTTTCATGTTGATGGTGTGAAAATTTACCCAAAGATTCATCTATTTATAATCAATAGGTCTAAGGCTATTCCCTATTTAGAATATATCAAGAAAGAATTAAGTAAGTGAATTATATCACATATACATTGAGAGGACTTGCCATATACTTCCCAAATTAGAAATCAGTCATAAGGATCAAGCCCTATCTAAGACTAAAGAACCTAAGCCAAGTCAAATTTGACATTTTTAAGTGTAGAAATCTAGATTACAATTTACATTCATAAAAGGAGAACCATTGCACACATACACCTAATCGGGAGAACTATGTGTGGTTTAGTTTACCTCCTTAGAGAATTGGATACATAGGAAAAACTCAACCTTTAATTAGGGAGTCATTGAGGTTAGCTAAAACCACAATTCTTCCCCATTTTATAGGTTAACCTAGTTTCAATAGTGAAGTTATGATTTCAAAGAAAAAGATATGAGATCTTTAGATTTATGAACAAAGCAAGTATCTAATATCCTGTAAGAAGATAAATTTTAAATAAGCATAACTATCTTACTAAAATAAGGAGGTATAATTCATAGGGATGAATATATAATAATGTATATGCCTTTATCTTATGTAGGTGTCTAGATCCTGACGGGATCACCTAGTAGATCCAAATACTTAGGCTCCTAATTTGAATGGCTTTTTGTCCATTTCTAATCCTTTCAATCACTTGTATTTAGTCTCAAAACTACACATAACTAAAACAAGGTAAGTATATTTATCCTCTTATTACTTTACATATATATTAAATTCCATTTTGTTCAATCATACTCTATTATAGCATTCATAATTTTTATGTTATTTTCATATAATGTATAATCTGGATTATCCTAAGTTTTACAATTATTAGGGTTCTTTAATCCAAAATAGGGTAAAATAGTTAGCTCACCCAAATCAAAAAACTAAGGTAACCTAATTTTTTATATATAACCAAATTTAGTTTTAACTCCAAATTGTTGTGCTTTGATTTTTTAAATTACTAGTAACCCCCAAAAAAAGGCATGTCATTTTCCTGTAATGAAAAAAAAATCAGAGCATTATATTCAAATTTCATAAAATTACTGATTATAGTTTTTATTGTAAAAGTTTTGTTATAATTATATTTGAGTGATTTTTATGCACATACATTGATAAAACAAATTTTGGAAAATTAATAAAATTAGAAGTAAAATCTTAAGGAATCAGTTCCTAGTCGATGAAAAATCATACTTTTCAATCTACAATTCCTAAAATTATTTTGTAAATTACTATGGAATCATGTATAATTTTTAATAAAAATTTTTAGGATAAAATTGGTGGAATTAAAGTATGTAAAATTAAATTCATATAATAGCTCATTTTGGCTTAAGTACATACAAACATTATTTGCAAATTTCATAAACTAATTCTTAAGAAAATATCTCATTTCCACTTCTTTATTCATTTATAATTGAACATTTTACACATTTATAGATTTATATTACATAAGAATATATTCACAAAGTAAATTAATATATTTCTTATTTTATATTAATGTGATATAAATAATATAAATCTAAGACTAATTCAGATTGTATAAAATATATCTATAATATCCTAATCTAAATTGAGAAAAAGATAGACTGATATTGTACTTATAAAATTATGATTGAAAACACACAAGAGGAGAGAGGTACTTAGATTATTTTGTATTTTTTCACTTATAATAATTGTCATTGATCCTAAAAATTCTCTATATATTATCTATTATTTCTCAAATCATATAATTGTATCTCAAAACTTTCTTGGGTGTTTTCAATAATAGTGTGACCCCTAAAGCAGTTGGTTCTATCCTAGCTTCATTGATAGTGTCCCTATAGACGGTGCAAGTATATAAATCCTTAGACCCCTATGTATATGCCTGAATATGAATTATGTGTGTGTTCACCTTTAATCATATGTTTTTTTTCATTCCATTTCCATCCAAATCCTAATTTTTATTTTAACCACAAGATAACCCTTGAAAAAGGATAACCCCAACCACTCCCCACTGATTAATTGAGTGTTTCCTAGTTCTAATACTATGAAAAGAGATCAAACTACACATAATTTTCCCACCTATGATTTTCTATGAAAAATCATGATTAATTTATAATGCAATGTAATGTTTAGCTTTCGACACTTGACACCATTAAACATTTGAATTTCATGTGTATTCAAACTAGGATCTAAGAAAACTCCTTTGAGGGGTTTTAAGATGTGTATGACTTTTTGAAAATGTCGTAAGATGGTGATAATTTATTTCGCAAGATTATTTCTAAGTAGTGACAAAGTGAATATAACCTTAGGATTGATTTGTTTTCATACTCATCTCTTTGTTATTTCTAACAATGGCCAACCCATGAAATGTGCCTAAGCTAACATAATGCAGATTTTTAATTTTAAAAATAGTCATAGGATGTTTTGTTGATCCCAAATATTTAATGGGCCTTGTTATTTATGACCAATTCCATCTAGGCACTAGTACCTCAAGGTCATCAAGCATGGTGCACACTAGAAAACTAGGTCCACATACAAACCCCTAAGAGTGTAGTTAAGAAAAAAGTGAAAGTAACCACATGCCTATGTTAGATTTATCTAAGTTAGAATAATTAGAAGGAAGTATATGGTGGGAGTAACTATTGGTAGCTAATCTCTGGTAGGTAGTTAATATATCATAAGTAAATGATAAAGTAGTTAAGGATAAATAGGGCAACACAATAACTCAGTTTATGATAGTAGTAATAATTTTTGAGTTGGCAAAAATCACATTACATATTGATTAATATCTCTTTAGCTACCTAGTGATAAATAGGGTTATTTGGAAGACTATAAAAGGCATGCATACAATTTTTTAGGTAAATGAGATTTCAAACCTAGGAAAAATGCTACCTTATTGTAGATAAAGTTATTAGAAGAAGGGAAAATGTAGATAAATGATATAAAACTAGAGAGAGATTACAAAGGTATATTTATATATTAGTGCCATGGTACACCTTATAACTATAAACTAATAAGGAATTGATATTACTATATTTGTCATTATTTTAATATTTATTATGACCATGAAATATTATTAACATGCTCTAAACTAATGTTAATTTTAAAGGAACCTGGAATTACACTCAATGATATCTTACTTTCAATAAGATGAATACTATTGGTAGAATAATATTTCTCTAATAATGGTATAATGTATGTTCTGTTATTACCATGTCTTAAATATAATAATATATAATATTCAAATTATCCCCACACAAGTATGAGTGTAAGATAAATGCACTAGGTTACCATTGTAAACTAACCCTAACTTGCTTTAGTTTCTCTCTTCATGCCTCATATGAGCATGCAAGAATAAATCATGTGATATAATGGCATGCTTAGATAGTTTTTGGGAGTTTACATGTGGCATATGACTAGTGCATGTGACCTAAATTTACCCAACATTTTTGGTCCCATCATTGAGGAAAATCAAATTTGGTTAATACAATGTTAAGGAGGGATTACTTACCTTATCTCATTGGAAAATATTTATCATTGGTTGGATAAATTGGAGTTTTTTTCAATAAACCACCCATCCATGAAAATTAATATCTAAGGGAATTGGTGGAAGATAATCTACATAATGCACTATATGAGGTATTTTTATATGAACTAATGATGCATCTGTACACGTGGATTACAATATATGTGATGAACACAAGTATAAAATAAATATGGAGATATTCAATCATGGAAAAAAACCTAGATTATTTTAGGAACATAGATGTATTTTAGACCAGAATGGTTGATGTATGGTGGTGTGGTAAGATGAACAACTCTATTATAGAGTTTTTTTGTATCCATATATTCCTATCTAAAATATGTCAAATATTAGATTTTATATGAAATTATAGGTTAATATTTGAAACAATAACCATTATAGATTTAAAAAATTGATGATTGATAGTGGAATAAATAAATTACCAATGGTCAGATAAGTTCTTACGTGTATGAGTAGTGTGAAAGGTATAAGGTGAAAAGGGCATGGATTTTTTAAGGTGGTAAGGAATAAAATATTTAGCATGAAGGGACCAGATGAGTTTGAGATTAAAAGGTGAAAATATGATGAAATTAAAAGAAATTTAATGGATAGAAAAGACCCTAGGTTGAGGAGAGAGTTTGAATCAAGAGATGCCATGAGGACCTACGTAGAATGGGAATGAAATGATAGAGAATTTTTCATAAGAGATTTGTGCTTCATTGACATAGAAGTACATACCATTGAACTATAATGAACTATGGAAAGAGAAGATAAGGTGCCTGAGAAATTAGAATACATACAAGGAAAGATTAATATGGATGTGACTGATTCTCTTCTATCTAAAATGCATGTTTAGGTGATTTACCCACAACCACAAGAAATTGACCAAGACGTTGACCATATTTTAGCCATAAGATAGTTTTTAGCATAGGAATGATATATAAGAGTTTCACAATAGATTATAACTTACCAACTAATTAGTAAAATGGTTTCAAAACATGTGAAAACTTTGGGTTCAATGATGTATGATATGCCACTAGAAAGAGGGGTTTTATCCCCTTAAATAAGTAGCACAACACAAGGTGGAATGGTAGGATTTAGACTAGTGATAGGATAACAAGCCATCCAAGTGTTAGGCAAAACATAGTACAATGTGTTGTGGGAATAAGTGAAGATATACCAAAATAAAAAAGACCAAGATTTACCCTTGGAGTAAACCAAAGTTTGGGAGTACCTTGAGCTGACACATCAATATAACATGAACCTAGTGTTAGTTACACCCATACTTAATTCCCAAGTATTTTATGATTTTGTTTATTTTCCTAAATATAATAGAGTGGATAATGAAATATATCATGTCCATATGCATGATCTTGTTTATCACACATAAGGAGTTACATTATTAGAACATAAGGAAAGCTAATTTTATAAAAAAAATTGTTGGATCATGCCCATACGTAGTATCAAAATCTTGATCCAAACCTGGCCATTTTGGATTAGAACCTTCCAAAGGTTAACTTATTAAAATAATTTGACATTAAAGAGTTTTAGAAATAGAGTATTAATGCATTGAATAAGTTCAAGAAAGATATTATGGAAATTGTCAATGCATATGATGCTAGTTTCAAGACTCTAGTGTCCAATCTCTCCTTCAATATTCATTTGGTAAAACATGTGAAATGGTTTATCAAAGTGTTTATTGCACCCTTTCAATTTGACATATCTATTAAAACATTTAATGAACCTCAAGAGGCATTGGATGTGGAATTAATAGTTTAATTCATTGGAGGTGCAAACACAATAATCAACCCATTCATTGATACACATATTAATTCAAATAAAATCACAATTATAGAATCTTACAACCAATAACACACTATATCCTCAAATTATGTTGTAGTGTACTAATAACAAGGTAGAGGTATATAAAAATAATAATTTCCCATGACATAATGTGAGAGATCTAATAAATTCATACAAGATGTGTCTTGAAGGCCATTATGTGTACAATTTCCATCTCTTTTAATGCACAACCTAGACTAATGTATCCATTTATTACAATACTTATGATTATTCTACACATAACATTGAATATTATAGGGTATTGTAAAGAGTGGAAAGCTAAAGAAGATGTCTGGAAGATACTGCAGAGAGGAAAGGTTGTGAGTTACATGGAATGGCTTCATGGCTCAAAACCCCATATCACAATGGCAATTTTCAAAAACTAGACTGATGATAGGGTTACCTTGCATGGCATTACGGTGAATCTCACTGAGGAATTTATAGCAGAGGTGATGGGACTTTCAATGGAGGGAATAAAATTTTCAAAGCAAACAAGCATTTCCAATGAGGCTTTTTGCAAATTCCCTAAAACGGATGCTGAGGAGCAGCAGTTGGAAAAAAGTGGAGATTTTTTTGAATTAGAGCAAATTAAGGGCATCTGGAGGGACGTCTTATGCTGTATCCATGAATACTTCATACTTGATGGGAGAATCAAAAGATTCCATAAATTTCACTTTGTATTCCTCGATCACTTCAAACACAATGTAAGAATCTCCTTTCCTTTTTATCTATGTTTTTCTTTGCTCCAAAGTCTGTTTGCGAATAAGAAAAAGGAATCTCATCCCATCCTGCATGAGGGGTTAATTATTATAATTGAAGGGCATTGTAATAATAAGGCCATTGTAAAGAATCCTTACTCGATAAAATACAAGGACCTTAGGAGTAAAAAGAAATAAATAGTAAAAGGGAATGAAAAAGCTAAATTCAAACTCCCAAGCGTCAATAACCAGACTGATGATGAGGAAACAGAGTGGGAAAGTTATAAAAAAATGGGGGAGGAGAGCCTAGAGGGAGATGGAGGAAAAAAAAGTGGACATTCAAGTTCCAGTGAGGAAGAAGAAGTGCAAGATAAGAATGAGAAAGAAGGAGTCACTATAGAGGAAAAGTCTGAAAATAGCAACCATGAGTCTAAGAAAAACCAGCAAGTGTTTGAGGAAATGGATAAAGATATAGATGACCTTGTAGCAGACCCTAAATTGAATAATGAGAAGGAAAATCTAGTTCAGGTTGCTAACCAAATATTGGAAATGGGAGCTCAAGTAAAGGAAGTTAGTAACAAAAATGTAAGCCCTGCTGAGATAAAGGAACATAAACGAATGGAAACGGAGGATTATAGGGAAGAAGGTGGAAGCAATCCTAAAAATAACATAGAAGATTGGAGAGATAAAAGGTAGAATGATGAACCTACTAGAATGGCCAATTGTAAAGCTGATGTTACCCTTCAATTTGATTTATGAACGTATAAGGAGATTATGGAAATTAATAGGAAAATGGAAATAATGGAGGGTAAATAGGAGGCAGTATGGAACAAAGTCAATAACATGGAAAAGCAGATGAGGGATATTCCCATAAAACTCAAAGAGTATGAGAACAACCTAAGGGAACTCATAAAGGAAAGTAGAATAAAGATGGAGGAGGTAACCTCTAGCATTTGTGTTGCTGCGGTAAACATTGGCAAAATAGCAAATGAGGAAATCAAAACTTTGGAGGGGCCTAGCAAGAGAACTAGACAAAGCTCAAGAAAGAAAGCAATGCAAGAGGGATCTACGCAAGTGACTGTTGCCATCCAGGACACTGTTGTGAAAGGTAAGGAAGTAGTGAAGATGATATTGGAACTAGAAGAATAGTTCCTTGTTCTTTTAGTTGGTTCTGCTAGTTGGTTGTGTTTTCTGGTCTTGGTACCTAGTTTTTTGAACTTTTACTATGGAGTTTACAGGTCTCTATAAAACTTGGGGGATAACTATGGCTGTTCATTTGGTAGCTTCCAGTCTTTATATGTTGGTTTTGTTACTTCGGTGAAGTAGGCTTTTGGCTTGCCTGTGGATGTTTATGTTTTATCTTTCTCCTTTTGTTAAGGGTTCCGGGGTCCCTTCAAAACTTGTTTTTACCTTAATCTAAAATATTGAATATTATAGGGTGATGTATGAGATACATGAGATGAGAGAATACATTACACAATAATCCAATTAAATACCACCTAACCACAACTATGTTGATTACAAACAAGAATGTGGTTATAAAGGCTTTAATGGGGGAAACTAAGGTATAAGGTTCATTACATGCACTTATTAAAGTGTGGATTATTAGACCACTACTAGTATGACTACCCAAGTATCCCACTTGCGGTTATTTTCAAGGTGACCACAAGGTTGAAGTGTTCCCATATTTGTATGACAAGATCACACACAAGGAAAGACTTGAGAAGGGCCTCAACATGATCAAACTTGAGTGTAACTCAGAATAGTCATTTCCTAAGGATCAAAATAATAAAAATTCTTCCCCCACTCATAGGGGCATGGCTATGAAATTATAAGACACTCCCACTAATAAGGATAGAAAGGGATATGACTTGAGGAGATATGAAGATAAGGTGGTGGGACTATCGCCTTGCATGACACCATATCAAGATGGAATTTCCAAAAGGAAGCACTCCACAAATCCATAGATGTAACCCAAAATTTATAGGGTTAGATCCAGTATGTTTGAGACTTAGAGTGAAAGACAAGGAAGGAGTTATAACCCAATATACAATTTGATACATAAGATAATTAACTCACTAACATACTATCTCTCATGTATTATGAGTAAATGATCCATATGCTAAAACTATTTTGACCAAATATGTATGAAAATAATGCACTAAAGTACCTACACTAGATATAGAATGAGAGAATAACATTAGCATAACTTAAAATATAGGTTATGAACTCAAACTACTTGTTTATGCAAAAATTAATGGATGGTTAATATGTGACATCTTAGTGGAATCAAACATCAAAGTAAATATTATCAAAAGAGATGTTTGGTGCAAGATGGGAAGCCCCACTTTAAAACCTTCATTGAATGTTTTATTCATGGTAAGTAAAACTTGAGCTCAACCCATGGGAATTATATACAATTTTGGCATCAAGATAAAGGGTGAAAGAAATTTATCATAATTTTAGGTGATTGAGCTCGTTGAAGTATAAAACTACATATTTTTACTTGGTCAACCTTGGTATTAAGCTTATAATGAAAATATGTGCTTCAATGAGTGATCCATGATATTTGAGAATGGGAAATAATGTGTCATGATTCTTTTTTCATAATAATAATCCCCCACCTAATGTTTAGAATGTAAACTTGGAGGATGAAATTAATAACATATAAAACATCAAAACATAAAGGATAAAGAATCTAAAACCTAATGGGGATGGCATCCTAAGTTGGGATAAGGCACAGTCTATTTATGACAACAAAAACATTACACATTACTAATGGGTACATAAATATTATGAGGTTATGGGAATAAAATTTTGTGTGGTCTAATTAAGGCTTAAAGTGTCACTGATGAGAAAGTATTTCAACCTGAAATTAAGGCTTTTTCAATTGATAATAAGATGTAGGTGTCACATATCACATCTAAGTTGAAGAGAGTATTATGCCTTAGCAAGGGAAAACTTTTTATGTTTCCCTGATATGATGGCTCCATGAATGCTACCCCATTTATGTACAACCTTCAGGCATGCGTCCCCAAGGAGAAGGATCATTTGGGTGATTTAACATATAATTTAAAAAGCACTACATCACACTATTGTCTACTCATAAGCCAAATCTCCCCACTTGGACAAAATTTAAGGATGCCACATGATCCAAGTTTGAGCACAATAATACCCACCATATATTACCTATATACAATGGTGAATCTAATCCTTGGATGCATGTTCATGAGTTTCCTAGTAGAATTATGGGATTGTGCTTTATATTAAACCCTGAAGATTTGGTCATGCACATGGTATGTTATAAATGAGACAATATGGGAGACTTAGGATTAAATAGTCATAGAGGAGAGATTTATCCATACCTTTTATTTTTCCTTGTCCAATCTAGTGATAGTCAAACCCTTGCAATGCATTTGTTGTGTTCTTATAGAAGATGAAACCATAATGGAAGAGTGGGTCATATAGATGTGTCATGAGAAGAAAATCATATTCCCAAGTTATTTGAGGACTCAAGGGTAGATAGTGATTCTATTGAAGATTATGAGGTAGTTTGGATAGCAAAAAATTAGTAGTATATGGCTCAAAAGTAGAAGAATGTGTACAAGGTGTATGAAGAACCCTAAGAAGAAAACCTTAATCATTTATGAGTTAAAAATTCCCATGGTAAGAAAAAAGTTATCAAGGTGATATATGATTAGAAAAATTATTACTAGGAGCCTCTAAAACTCACTAAAGTGAATATCAAATTAGAAGAAAAACCCAATATATAATCCATTAGAGATTATTGGTTTGGCACATCATCGAACTGATTCAGGAATTCTAAAACCTCTTCCCAAAATGATAAACAAAGATGAAGGGTGTACATTAATCTTTATGAAAAATGAATATTACATTGGTAGATGGTGAAATATCCATGAAGAAGTTGCCATATTAGATGAACCCAGATTTATGCACCAAATTTAAGGTATAAAATTACATGTTGATTTGTAGTGGGATTTACCTAGTTGAGGAGTCTAAATGGGTGAGCCAAATTTTTATTAGTATCAATAAATATGGGAAAATATGAATATGCATCAACTATTAGATCCTAAATACCACATACATCATGTACAACTTTCCCACTCCCTTTATTGAGGAAATTCTTGAGGGAGTGGAAGTTTTTAAAATCTACACCATTACTATTATATTTTCAAGATATCACTAGGTGTATATTGAAGAGGGGCATAATCCCATGACCACATTCACTATCAAATGAGTTTAATTTTACTAATATGTCATGTCTATCATCTTGAATAATGTGTCTACCATATTCATCTTCTTTTACACCATCATAAAATCCTTCAAGGACTTTTTCCACCATTTTATACAAGTATATCTAGATGACTAGACAATCTATGAGTTGGTAAAATACCATTAGGATAATTTATGCCTCATATTTGAGTGATGTTACTAATTCAAATATATCTCAATTTGAAGTAGTGAATCTTTACAATACCCTTCGGCATAATGCTTGACATCATGATTTATAAAGATGGCCTCCATGTCAACCTTACCAAGGTGGACATCAATATTAAACTAGAGGTGCCCATTAGTCAGCAAGAAGTGGTACCTTTAACAAGACATACTGGATACTACCATAAATTCATTCACCACTACACCAAACTTTACACACCAATGGAATAAATTATACACAAGAATGATCCATTCATATATATTAAGGCACAAGAGGAGGTATTCAACACATTAAAAAATAAATTTATGAGTGTGCTAATCCTTCAGTTACTCAAATAGATGACAATATTTCATAAGCATGTTGATATGCCAAGAATAATTATAGGCACCATCCTAGCTTATCCAAGTGATAATAAGATGGATCAACCCATTGACTTTACTAGTAGGAATATTATAGTACCTGAGCAAAAATATATGACCATCGAGAACATAAAAATAGCCATGGTATATGCATTGTATAAGCTCCACTAGTATTTGTTGTCCATGCCCTTTGTCTTATTCACTAATCATGAGACATTGAAATACATTGTAAATAATTTGATATTTCATGCAAATATCTACCAGTAGATTATGTTATTTTAGGAATTCTAATTTTATATGGTCATGAAGTTTGGAAAGCAAAAAGTGGGTCCTTACCATCTATCACACAACAATATAAGGATGCACAAAACATTAAATAAGGCCTAATGTATGCTTAGTTTCATGTAGTCCAGCTTGTCTATAAGGATATTTATAACATTTTTACTTTCCTCACATCAGGTACCACTCATTATAACCTTTCCACCAAGGAAATGAAAAAAAATTCTATCCATGTCACCCTATATTAGCTCATTAAGGGTGAAGTTTATAAGATAGTGGACAATGAAGTCTTATATAAATGTCTTTTAAAACATGAACACCTAAGAGTACTACAATAAGGACAAGAAGGAAGTATAGGAAGAATTTTTTTGTAGAAACAAGTTCATGAAAAATCTTAATTTTTGGCCTTTGGTTGCATACCTTGTTTCATGATTCCAAAGAATATGCATGCAAATGTGATATCTACCAGAGAATAAGAAAACTCAACCACTATGATGAGAAGTTTTTGATTCACATCCTAGCCAAGAAACCCTTTGAAAATTGGGATATTTATTTTGTAGCTCTAATCTCCCCAATTGCACATATGGTTGATGCACATTATATTATTACTACCATTGATTATTTTACTAACTAAGCTAAATTAGCACTGATGAATAATTTCACAATAGCTACATCAGTGTGTTTTCTATGGGAGAATATCATTTATCATTTTGGGTTCCATTTGATATTAACTAGTGATTATAGTAGCTACTTCATCAATAAGATGATGTACATACTATTTTCCAATATCATGATTGTGTATCACAAGATAATTCATAACACCCAAAATAAAATAGGACTGTAGAGGATTTCAAAAGGATTCTTGTCAAGACATTGACCAAGGTTTATGACATAAAGTGTAAATAATGGTATGGTCATCAGTTACATTTATTTTGGGCCTACAAGACAAGTTACAAGCACCTTAATAAGTCCACTCCCTTTTAGCTTATGTTCAGGATATAAATAGTTCTACCTAAGTAATATATAGTTCCATCTTTGTAAATTGAACACATAGGTAAAATATAAGACACGTAATCACCCATCAAAACATGCTAATGTGTGTTTTATGTGATACTAGGAAATAAGAACATAACATAGTCATGGATGCCATACAAGCAAATTATTTTCTATAGTTTAGGATTATATATCAATACAAGAATCATAAACGAACACATATAAAACATTAATTTTTATCATAATATGATTAATTAGATTTTTAAAAAAAAGAACATCCACTACATATAAAACAAAGATAAAATATGTTTGTAAAAACCATCATGAAGTATTTATATTGATCTATATATGTTCAAAACTCCTTTCCATTACAAGCGATCACTTTACATAGACTATTTAGAATACATTTTTATTTCACATTCCATCCTTAGATTTCAACGTGAATAAGTCCTTTCATATTCCAAAAACTTTTTGAATGCCAACATAGGCCAACCAAATCTAAAATAAAATATAATATATTGGATGATATCTATTGCACACTTCCCCTTCATCTAAAATTTATGATTTTGTAGTTCTATTGTACTATCAACACTTTCCTAGACTCAATTTTTTTTATCATTTTGGAACAAAGTCACATTAAGTTTGCCTAGTGATGAAACTAAGAAAATTAGTTGAGTTAATTAGCTAGTCCCAAAAAATTATTTTTGATAATTTCTCAAGGTGTCATTTATCATTTTTCATCTCTTGCACATTACTTAGCCATCTTTTCAAGTTTTCAACTAATGTACTAATATATCACCCTTTCAAGTTTTCAATAGATTAACATAACCAAATGGATAGCATTACACCAACCTATCCCCACTCCTAATTCTTATGGCCTTCCTAATGGAAATATTATAAAAATTATAAAACTAAATTGGCTAAAATACCTATAGAGAAGGTGGAAGCATAAGCTACAATACTAGAATTGATGGTGATTGAGAAGATGATGTTACTAGAGTTATTTCCAAAAAAACTCATAGCTACAAAGTCAAGTATTATTGGTACTTTATGAGGTTGGATGGTTGGTTGATTGTCTTTAAAATCTCTTTTTTGATGAAGTTACTATTGGATTTAGTTTGTAGGGATGAACTATGGCTCTAGAATGATGTCTGCAGTAAAAATATCAAAATGTGACAAATCCTTTTTGAATTTTATCTAGTTAGTGAGAACTTACCACACCATACTAATCATTATGCATATTGAGACATGGAAAATCATAAAACTATGAATATTGTCTTATTTTGTGATGGTGAGGAGTGCTCTAGCATTCAACACTTTATTCTAGATTTCTAGGGATAGCTCTTCTAAGTAATTTTCATGCCTATGCATTTAAATGTCAAAAAATGTATTGTGTGGCATCTCATTTTTCCATGTTTTATCCTATATATGACATTGTCTCTTAATTCAAGTGACTGATTGAGTGTAACATCTAGTGTGTCTAAGGTAGCTGAATAATCTTCTATTACTACTTTGGATTTTTCCACCTTGGTGAATTCTAGTTTGGTATAAGATCACATAGTGTTAAATTGTTGCTTTTAGTTGAGCATGCCTCAAGATATATGTTAATATTAAAGCATAGTCATATACAAGGTTTTCTCTTATTATTATAATAGTTTAAAATTTTCCTCTATTTATACCTTAATATTTTTACCCTATGTGTGAAGTTATTATAGCTTCTATACAATGAGCTAGTATTTTTTGAGTTAGGACAAAAGGGTTATGATTTACTTATCTTCTGACATCACTTAGTCACCCAAGACTTGAGTGAACAATATAGGAAAAGTGTTATCAATCACTTGGTGAAATTCGGTGAGGTGGAGGTGTAGGTCTACATTTTCCTCCCTTACTTATGATACCTCTTGATCTAGTAAAGAAGCCTTCTTAGTGATAGACTCTTGGAATGTTGTTTCTAATTCAATTTTATTTGATAGTGGAAGCTAGGAAACATTAAAATATTCTTAATACACTATTGTGGCAAGATCCAAACTTGAAGTCACAACCTTGATAGGTGCCTTATTAATTTTTGACATTGACAAAGAAATTTTGTTTAACTAAGATGAGGTTGTAGGTAAATCCCACAACCATTGGTTAAGGAATTATTCATTTTTCTAAAATGCATCCTCTTATGTAGCCACTTGATTGGACCTTGAGCCTTGTGATGTAGAATGTGGCTACTAGAATTTGAGTATCACACCTTTCTTTAAGGAATATTATATTTATTTTGTTGTGATTTATTCATGCATTATGAATTTTAATTCTACCTTTGATTTAGAAGTTTCCTCTTCTTTCTCATTATATGTTTACTCTTTGGCTTGATTCTATATTTCCTCATCCTATTTACATAGGACTTATCTTATTTTCTCTTCTTATTTGACATTTTATGCTATGTTAGCTATAGTCTTTTATTATTGTGTTGCTTACACTTCTAGAGTTACTTATTTGTTCTCCTTCATCACAAATCATTCAACTTATTTATTCTTCTCTTCCTCTTGATTATTCCTCTACTCTTCCTCTTTAATAGCCTTGCATGTCACTTCTTACTTCATCTTATTCATTTCCTCCTTATTTATCTCTTTCACGACCTTATTTACAACTTCATTTTGAGCCTTTTCCTATTTGAGTTGATCCTCAGAAGCTAACTCTTTCCATACAAGGTCAGCTTATGTGGCTCATTGATCTAACTATGGTTATTCAATCCCTTATAGGTCTTACCTCAGCTTTGGTGAGTCAAGATTTGAGAGTGACTATGAATAGGGTGACTCCATCACAATGCACTTGTATGTTAATGTTTTTATCCTATTTGGGGGGATGGAAGTGTTCTTTAGATGCTTTTAAGCCCAAATTATTTTGTGGGGTTGTTGTTTAGGCATGAAAACCCCCTATGGTTCAACTTCCTCCATTATATGAGGTTTAAAAAAGGAATCCATATGTGTTGCAATATTTGGTGATATCCAATACATAATATGGGTTCTAATCTTACGTAATAATGGCTATTGTGGACTTTATTACTATTTTGGTCTTATTTGAGTCATTGGATATCATATTCTTAGTGATTCCTTAAAAATAGCAGCCATCCTATGAGTGCATTCTCATTCCTCCACCACTATATCAACAAATATTGATTATAGACATCTAAGAACATCTACTAACATGATATTTGGAACATTATTTTGAATGTATCAAGTGAAAATTATCATTTATTTATATACATATTTCATTGTGACTCTTAATTGAGTCAGATAATATTATACTACAATCTATGAAACATTCTAATTAAAATTCCAAGATATAGTGTTACATGTCTTATTTTTTAGAGGATGTAGTAAAGCTATGCACACTGGTCCTTTCCTCTCCCTTATAGTAGTCTATGATGGATCTACTTCAATCTATAGTGGTGCCTATACCTCTATTTGTGGTTTTGTTTTTGGTATTTGGGTTGATGGCTATTATGATCTTAAAGGTATATATCACAATGGTAGAATAGAGTGAGAAACTATAAATTCTTATCATAAGAATTTTAACTATTTGCATCCAAAATATTGATGAATAATGGTAAGGAATTTATTAGTTCTATGTGGAGCTTAGGGAGCCTGATTTAGATCCCACCATGAATCTTGGTGATTAGAACAGGTTACCTGAAACATTACATAACATTGGAAAGTATGCAAGGGTATGAATTAATAAGTTTTTGAAATTCCACCCACCATGAATTAAATTTACCAGTATTCTCATAATATTGATGTGTTCTGGTCTAAGTAATGTTGGAAAATGTGGTCGCATGATATAAATACACATCTAGGTTGACTAGGTTGTCTAGAGACATCCACTAAGTGAAGAAAATGAGGAGTACCAAAAACTAATAATAGAACATCTATGATGTTCCACTAAAAATTTTATCAATGTTGGTGGTGAGATCAAAGACCAAAACTCAAGCTAACTGAAATCCTCTTGTAGGTGGATCATTAAATATACAATATAGATGACTCCTTTAGTGGCTTGTATTTCTCTTTTTATAGTCTACCAAAAGTGATTGGTTTTGAATTTAGAGAGGATTCACATTGAAATATCCTCCACTTAGTCTATAGGTATGCCCTCATTTTTTTGAAAATTTTTAATATTGATGTCAAGGTTGATGTCATTGGTGTTAGGGTACATCTGGTGAAGATGTATGGTGAGTGGTCTTTGAGGTATGAGCTTGTGTGATTGATGTAACAAGGTAGCCATGTCACAAGAGAGAATTTAAAGGCAACATAATGATTTTATTATTATTTTATGTCAAGGATCAGGTCAACTTTGCATTAAAACATGTTTGAGTACTATTTCTTGAATACAAGGTATCTTGAGAAGTTTAGTCTAAACCCTGTGAGAAGGTGTACATAGTTAAGTTTGGTAAATTAAGTAAGCATACTATTGTGAGAGTTTTTTTGGCATTACATGATCATTAAATATAAGTTTATATACTTTAATAATTTTTTCAAGGTTAGTTGTCAAGTTTTAAGTTATTGAGAAGCCTATTCATGGCACTAGTCATAGCATGAATAGATCTTGTGAGAAGGTATGAGTATGATGGACTAGTGAGATGAGTTAAAATAAGAATGAATGGATGTATAAGGTTGATTGAGCATGCATATGAAGCATTAGAACACTCATGAGAGTCTTAGGGTGAGTCTACAAGGGTAGGATCTATAGATCAAGTATGCAACTAGACCACTCATAGACCCTATTTGGCCCAACAAGGCATCATGATCTATTTTAAAGACATATAAAGGATATATGAAAGTGTTTAATAATGTATGAGGTTGTTAGTATGTTAGAGTGGTGGAGAGCACATGGAAAGATACATGAAGGTCATTTTCAAGGTCTAATGTGATTTGTAAGTCAAGGTCTAAGTAAACAAAGAGAGAGAGTGTGTGGCCTAATGAGGGGTCATGATCATATAAGAATTATCAAAGGTAAGGTATGTTTTTTCAAATTTTATTATGAATTTTTAGGTCAAATTTGGAAGGATAAACCATGAAAATGTGTTCTAAGGTCTCTCAAGTGCACAAAATGAAGTGTTCTTTACCAGAGAAGGTTTTTATTTTTATAATTAGATTGTTAAACCTATGCATGGGAACTTAATATAATCATGGTATATTGGGAAGGGAACTAGCTCAAAATTCCATGCATTTATTTTTTTATTTAAGGGTTATGATTTATGAATGATTAATAAGAATGGAAACATGTTTAAACCCTCTTAGATACCTAATAAGGACCTAATGTTGAACATGTTGATCAGAAGTTTTCAAAATGGTCTCAAATGAATATAAAAACTATTGGATCTTATATTCAACTCTCCTAGGCACCTCTAGGTGTGATTTAGTTGTCAAGTGTATGAATATACCCTACAAGAAAGTATTAGTTTCTCAAAGATTTAATGTAGCAATCAGAGTTGACCGAGTCAAAGTATAAAAATCATTAGATAGATGAGGTTGAGACTTGTATTTTATATAAATGTTAGTTTACATAAATTTTATGTCCCTTGGGTATGCTAAACTAGTCATCTAAGATAGCTAGCCACTAACAAGCCTAATGGTGGAAATAGTGAAAAACCCAGGCAACAGTGAGAAGAGGTCTAAGAATGTGTTACCATGAAATAGGGATGACTTCAAGTGCATGGAGATATTGTTTATCACTTTTCATACATGTTATTTTTTGGTATAATTTTTGGAGTGTAGTGGTTATAGTGAAAAAGTTGCTCACAAGTTGACCTATCTAGTGTAGAAAAGATAGTGAGATGTAAGGTCATGAAATTGGTCTGCAATACCTATAGTTTCCATTTAAACATGTTATATTTATATATAATAATTTTCTAATTATATCATAAGATCATCTAAAAGCATTTTAAGTCTATGAAATAAATCATATAGGTGTTGAAGGTAATTGTCATCATGATTGTGCTTTAAGGTAAAATGGTAGTTATGGGTAATCAAGTTGTAGTGATGAGTTTGATGCCCTATGACATGAGTTGATGAATATAATGAATATGGTGACATTTTTTGTGACTTTAAATTAGTTATAATGTTTTTTTAAATCTTTTAATTTAGTATAAAATTTTGAAATATTGAATCCAAAATAGCTTGACTAGTTTTGGTTTGACTGTGAGTACTAAGGTTAGAAGATTAGTCTACAAGATCAAAATATGAAATTAGAAATTATGATTATTGTATTTTATATTGGTTTAGAGATTCCAAAGGATATTTTAAAAAATTCAATATTCATGGTAAGTTTTCTTTAAGGTGTTAAAGATCAAGTTGTTCAAGTGTTGGTTATCTCTGAAAGGTATTATGGAGCCTAGTTAAGCTTAACATAGGTCTATTTGAGTTAAATATGAAGTGTTATTTATATTTTTGGAGTTTTTAAGGGTTTTAATGAGATCAAATGGTAATGTGTGCTAAATAATGCCTAATAAAATTAGGTCTCCTTAAGGCCTAAATGAGGTTTTAGTCTTTAAAGTTGTGTAAGACCTATTGTAATGATTGATTCATGTATTAAACATGTTATAAGAAATATTTAAAGGTTAATCCAAGTTTGAAAGTATGTATGGATGACCAAGAAGGATATGAGAAAGAGGCTTGTATAAATACAAGCTAGTTTTAGGCCTATTTATGTTGGTAGAGAGTAAGTGAATAAAAACATGTTGTTGAGCAGAATAAGGTCTAGTAGACAATAAGAGGAGTGTAGAAGATCTATGATGAATATTTCAATAGGTTTTGTGCATGAATATAATGTTCATATGACCTAATCTATCTTGAAGAGATATTATTGAGTGAAGAAACCTAGAAGATAGTTTGAGAGGCATAGAGTAGTGAAAACAAATGAAGAAGGTGATCATCATTTGTTGCATTAGAAATAAGGTGTTCTAAATGTGATCAATGGTTTTAAGTTCTTGAGTTGGTGCTGAGTCATCTATAGGTTTGGTTATTTTTAAGTCAATGATTATTAAATTCTAGTTGGGTTGGTGTTTAACTAGTTGGGGTTAGTGTTCCATGTGAAGTTGGTGCTTCACTAAACTAGATCTTTTGACTTATAGGACTATAGTCCATTTTCAAATATCTTTGGGTTTACTTCCCCTTGAGTTTTTCCCACATATATGGTGTGTTTTCTTTTGTAATCTTGTTTCATGCTTGTATAATTGATTGCTTATGCATTACTTGATCTATATATTGATGTGATGGTTTATATATGCTAAGGAGGAATTGTAATAAAGGTTTTTATACACTGATTCACCCCCCACCTCATTGATTGTGTTTCCAACATTTGGTATCATAGTTAGTCCATTGAATTAGTTTTAAAATCCTAAAATAGATCCTAGAAGCAAGGATGGTTAGTCAGGAATCTCAAGGTAGTTTCTCTACTAGTAAGGCTTCATTCTTTAATAGGATTAATTATGCTTTTTGGAGCATAAAAATGAGGAAATATCTAATGTCAATGGGTCATGACATATGATAATAAGTTATGGATGGATACACTCCACATCCTACACCACCAATTGATGCATTATGCAATAAGAAAAGTGAGAGAAATTATAAGGCAATGAATTCCATTTTATGTGGCCTATCAAAGGTAGAGTTTGTGAAGGTGATGCAATATGATTCGTCTAAGGTGATATGGGAAAAATTTAAGACTACCTATGAAGGATACATAAAGGTGAATATGGCCAAGTTGTAGACCCACTAGAGATATTTTAAAAGTTTGAAGATGAACCATTGTATCTTACCTATTGAAGGTTGATAAGGTTATCAATATCATTATACGATTAGGAGAATAAGTGAAAGAGTCTACAATTGTTCAAAAGGGATTGAAATCACTAACTCCTAAGTTTGATTCTAAGGTGTATGTAGTATAAGAGATTCAAGATTTGGATAAAATGGAGATGGATGGGTTTCATGGCATCTTGATTGCCTATGAGATGAGAACAAATGAAGGGAGACCTCTCATGAAGGAAGCAAATTTCAAGGTTGAAAGAAGTCAAAATCCAAGAAGGTCAAGGTTGAGGTATATTTAGATGTTTATGATTATTAATTAATAGCCATGTTTTCTTGGAAATTGAGGTTTAGATCTGGTAAGTACAAGGGTAAGTTGCCTTTCAAATGTTTCAACTATGGTAAGATTGGTCACTTTTCATCTAAGTGTCCTAACAAGGATAAGACTAAGCATGATGAATAACATGATGAACATCATAGAGATGATAAGGTCTATAATCCTGATAAGAAAATGAAATATTTTAGGAAGTATGAAAGTAAGAAAGGGTCATTCAAGAATAAGAGATGTTTTTATACCAAAGAGAATAATAAATCATCTAATGTAAATGACACAAGCACATTTTATAGTGATGATGATAGTAATAAACATGAACATGATAATAGTGAAACCTTATTCATGGATATAAAAATAGATAATGATGCTTACTCAAATGGGAAAGGCCATATGGTTGATGAATAATTAGATGAATAAGAAGTTGTTATGAACCTTGAGGCAGAATTAGTGAGTGCTCTAGAGGAGTTAACGTTCCAAAGAAGAAGAATCACAAACTAAGATCATTAGTTAATTACTATGAAGATCATATTGGTTTTTTTAGGAGAGATTGAGTAACACATCTAAGGAGTATGATGATATCATCAATCAAATTGAAGCACAAACAGATATAGTCACTACAAGCCTAAAGGCCAAAGAAGAAGAATACACCAGGTATGGAACTAAAATGGAATCCTTGAAATCTAAGTTTTATTAACCATATAACAAGTTGAAAACCTTTGTGAAGTTTGAAAAGATTATTGATGCTCTAGGTAACATAGAGTAGTCAAAAGTATGTAAGTGACAAAATAGGTCTTGGTTTCAAAGAAGACCAAAAGGAGACATCTTAAGTCAATAAGAAAGATAATGAATACAAGAAGGTTAACATGAAAAGATAAATCAAACATCTTAATGCTATGAGCTATTTTAATTCATTCATTTTTTATTGTTATATATGCAATTGGTTTGGTTATAGAGAAAGAGAGTGTAGAAGACCCTCTAAAAATGAATATGCATAGGATTACGAAAGGAATCATAAATCAATAGGTATGAATGAGGTGGTTTTTTATAGTTTTCATAATGTAGGAAACATTTGAAGATTCTATCCTAATAGAGTTAGAAGGTCATCAAGTTAAAATAAGAGGTTTGAAGATCCTAGAGTGTAAGAGAGAAGGAAAACAAATGTATAGAAACCAAAGACAATAAAGGTAAGTTATGATCAATCTACAAGATAAAATGGACTATTTGATATGGTAGAGGACACTTTAGATGTGAAATCAAGTCAATAATGTTCATTATTAGCTAAAATTTTTCACCACATAGATGATGAAGTCAAGCCAAAGATATTAATCAAGATTAAAAGGAGTCTAAAGGATATTGAGTCATGTGAGAATAGCAAGATCTGGGAACCTCATGAGTTTTCATTATTTTATTTCCATATGTAAATGGGTGACTCCATTAGGTTTCATGGAGACATTATTTAGTTAGTAGAAGCATGGTGGATGGTTGGTTTGAGGGGGAGTTATTCAGGTTGTTGACTGAGCTTGATCTATGTTGAGAATTGGTCTTGCAATCTGAGTTCATTTGAAGGAGGTATGCATAGAGTAAGGGGGATCATGTTACTTTAATTATTCATATTTTATGTGTTGAGATTTTGTTTAAGGAATGTGTGGTTCAAGAATTTTTAGTATCTATGAACCTTTGTAATTAATGTCAAAGGGGGAGAAAGTTATAAAAGAGAGTTTGACTAGTTGGGGAAGATGAGAGTGATCAAATTAAATTTTTTTTCCATCAATGAAAAAGGTGGATTTTGTTGAGAAGTGTTATCATTTATTTCAAGGTTGATTTCATTTATGTCAAGATGCATCTGGTGAAGATGTATGGTGAGTGGTCTTTGAGGTATGAGCTTGTGTGCTTAATGTAACAAGGTAGCCATGTGACATGAGAGAATTTGAAGGCAACATAATGTATCTCTATTGATAGATAATTTGAAGGCAACCTAATGATTCTTATATTGTTTTATGTCAAGGTTTTGGTCAAGTGAGCATTAGAACATGTTTGAGTCCTAGTTCTTGAATACAAGGTATCTTAAGAAGTCTAGTCTAGACCCTGTGAAAAGGTGTGCATATTGAAGTTTGGTAAAGTAATCACAAGCTTGTGAAAGGTTGTTTATAATTATGTGATTATGAAAGATTAGTTTATATAATTTGATAAGTGTTTCAATTTCAATTGTCAAGTTCCAATTACTTAAGAAGCCTAGTCATGGCACTAGTCATAGCATGAAGAGACCTTGTGAGAAGGTATGAGTATGATGGCTTGGTGAGATGACTACACAAAAGCATGAATATATGTTCAAGGTTTCTTGAGTATTCATTTGAGGTATTAGATAACTCATGAGAGTCTCAAGGTGAGCCTACAGGGGTAGGATCTATAGATCAAGTATGCAAATAGACCATTTATAGACCCTACTTGGCCCAATAAGGCATCACAATCTATTGTCAAGACATATGAAGGATGTATGACAGTGTTTAAGCATGTATGAGGTTTTTTTAGTATGTGATTGTGTTGGAGAGAACATGGAAAGAGTCATAAAGGTCAGTTTAAGGCTTTATGTGATTTGTAGGTCAAGGTCTAAGCAAGAAAAGAGAGAGAGCATGGCCTAATGAGGGGTCATGATCAAATTTCAAGGTATATGAGCTAATATAAGAATTTTAATAGGTAAGGTATGTTTCTTCAAGTTTTTTCATGAATTTTTAGGTCAAATTTGGAAGGATAAGACATGAAAATGTGTTTTAAGGTCTCTCAAGTGCAAAAAATGAAGGGTTCTCTACCCGAGAAGGTTTTTATTGTGTTCATTAGCTTTTCAAACCTCCATGGGAACCTAATATATTAATTTTATATGGGTAATTCCATAGCTCAAAATTCCATGTATTTTTTTCATTGAAGGATTATGTTTTATGAATGATTGTTATGAATGGAAATAGGTTTAAACCCTCTTAGAACCCTAATAAGGACCCAATGTTGAAGATGTTGATCAAAAATTATTATAATGGTATAAAATTAATATAAAAACTATTTTATATTGTAATAAAATCTCCCAATCACCTCAAATTTTGATTGAGTTGTCAGGTGTGTGAGTAAACCCTACAAGAAAGTGTTAGTTTCTCAAAGATTTGTTGTAGCAATCAAAGTTGACCAAGTCAAAGTATGCAAATAATTAGATGGATAAGGTTGAAAATTTTATTTTATTTCCATGTTTTTATTTTTATAATTTATATCCCTTATGTATGTTAAACTATTCCTCTAAGATAGCCAGTTGTTATCAGGCCTAATGGTATAAATAGTGAAAAACATAGGCAAGAGTAAGAAGAGGTTTAGGAATGTGATTTAATGAAATAGGTTTGAATTAAAGTGAATGGAGAGATTTTTTATTAATTCTAAGACATTTTCATGTTTTTTATAAGTTTTGGAGGTCAATGATTATAGTGAAAAATTTTCTCACAAGTTGACCTGTCTAGTGCAGATTAGACAATGAGATGTAAGGTCATGAGATTAGTCTGCAAGACCAATATTTTCCATTTGAACATTATATATTTATATATAATAATTTTATAATGATATAATAATATAATTTACACTAATTTTAAGTCTCTTAAAGTGGTCATATAGGTTTTCAATGTCATTGCCATCATGATTGTGCTTTAAGGTAAAATGGCAGTTCTGGGTAAGTAAGTTGTAGTAATGAGTTTTATGCCTTATGCCCTAAGATGATGAACCTAATGAATATGGTGTTGTTTTTTGTGAATTTAAATTATTTATATTTATTTTTTAAATCTTGGAATCTCGTATAAAAAATTTAAATGTTGAATCAAAAATAGCTTGACTAGTTCTAGTTTGAATGTGTGTATTGAGGTCAAAAGATTGGTCTATAAGACCAATATTTGACATTAGACCTTATGATTATTTTATTTGAGAGTGGTAAATATATTAAAAATTATATTTTTAAAGTTTCAATATTCATGTGAAGTTTCCTTTTAGGTGTTTAAGATCAATTTGTTTATGACTAGGTTTTGAATTATTCTGGCAGTTCTAAGTGGGCTATTTGTAGAGAAGTGTTTGAGTCCTTTTACCCAAAATTGTAAAGTATAAGTCACATGGTGATAACCTTGAGGTCATATAGTTTTTTTATATTTTATTTATTTCCATAATTTCTTATCTAATTTTTGTTTAATCTTCAATAGTCTAAAATAGACTTTATGTGTATGAGAAAGGCTAATTATGAATAGTACAAATGATGTGCTTTAACTGGTGGTTGGATATAAAAGGTATTATTGATCCAATATGAGCTTATCATAGGTATATTTGATTGAAATATTAATTTTTCCTAAAATTTTTGTATTTTTATAGTGTTTAAAGGAGATCAAAGTGTAACGTATACTAATGAAGGCCTAATTGAAATAGGTCTCCTTAAAGCCTAAAAGAGGTTTTAGTATTTCAATTTGTGGGTGAAATATTATAATGATTGATTCATGTATGAAACATGTTATAAGACATATTTAAATTCTAATAAAAGTGTTCAATAATTTATGGATGACCAATAAGGATATGAGCAAGAGGCTTGTATAAATACAAGGTAGTTTTAAGCATATTTGTGATGGTAGAGAGCAAGAAAATAAAAATAACACATTTTTTAGTAGAAGGAGGTATTTAAGACCATAAAAAGAGTGTAAATGATCTATGATTAATATTTTAAAAAAAAATTGTGCATGAATACAAAGGTCATATGACCTAATCTAGCTTGAAGAGATCTTATTGAGCAAAGAGGCCTAAAAGGCAATTTGAGAGGGATAGAGGAGTGAGAAGAGATAAAGAAGGTGATCATCATATGTTGTATAAGAAATAAGGTGTTGTGAAGGTGATAAATGGTTTTATTTTTATAATTTAGTATATATTCATCTAGGGTTTTGGTTCATCCTTGAAATTTGGTGCTTGTTAAAGCCTAGTTGGGTTGGTGCTTAGCAGTTAGGGTTGGTACTCCATGTGACATTGGTGCTTCACTAAAATTGATATTTTGAATTATATTATTGTATTCCATTTTCAAGGATCAATAGGTTTTCTTCCCCTTTAGGGTTTCCCACATATATTTTATGTTTTCTTGTGTAATCTTGTTTCATGCTTGTATAGTTGATTTTTTATGCATTGTTTGATCTATATGTTGATGTGATGGTTCATGTATGCTAAAGAGGAATTGTAATAAAGTTATGTATACACTAATTAAACCCCCCCCCCCCCCATATTAGTTATTTTCACTCCAACATGGATGCCTTATTATATTTTTATCTTGTGTCAGAATGAATGGGAGGATCCTTGATTTTACATTACAATAAAGATTGGACATCAGTTGAAAGTCCTATTGCCTACACCAAAGTTGTTAGATTGATGAAAATTTTGATATCCTAGAAAATATGTATTATAAATTTATTATAAAATATTATAATTATTATCATTAATTCATATAATTATCCAAATGTAGGTATCTTGATGAGGCGATCCACATCAGATCCTCATAGAGGGTGTTAAAGAGCTAAGGCTCCCACTTGTGCTACATTTATCTAGTATAGAATAAACAAATTAGCCACTACTACATCAATAAATTATAATGGACTATGATCATTATATTCTATTTATCTAATCCTAATACCAATCATAATTTACTTATTTATTGCATCACTGAGGGGAATTATAAGCTATGTGTGATCAATTATTGTAATTATGTTTGAGAAATTCCTTTAGCTAAATTGGTATTGGTGAGTAATATGGGTGTAATTAAATTATTTATGCACAATTCATATAGGACTATTATTCTCAATAGTTTATAATGTCATTGTGTTATCCATTCCCTTTTATATATATTTTTTCCCACTCAAATCCATATAACATGTCACTTTGAATGAACTGAGTTGTTTGCACACCATTTTGTTGGATAATTTAATTATAACCAATTTTTGATGATGTGATGTTTATGATTTAGTGATTAGAGAATTGGTTTGGATAATGGGGAGTGGTTAATGTGACATACCATATTTTATATCATCTACTTTATTTTATTGAACATATGAGTTTGACATATGATCCATTTTTGGGAAAGATGAAATATTTCAAGTGGGTCATAATTAATGACTTTTTGAATGACCATTGATTGTCCTTCCTTCATACTTTATTTTTTAGTGCCTTATTCCCAAACTTAATTGGTGAACTGTGTTAGCTTTATATTATGATTTTCCTCCCATGTTGGGTTTCATAGTGTGACTTTGATTGTTGCACCTTAGTTCTAAAGTATTACAATATAGAGATTGCACTATGAAAAAACACACAAATCAAAAACCAAAACAAGAAAAAAAATGCATTGAAATCTTAAACTACATGGTGTTACTCATCACCCTATCTCAATTTTTGGTGAGATCAGATAAAGATTATTGATAGTAAGGTTTAAGCCTGTAGCCATTTACACATCCTATTAGACTACTTCCTTAAAGATATTTTAAGACAATTGTTCCTCATCATGAAACCTCACAAATGATATAGGTTCCCTTCCATTAAATGTGTAAATTGCATGGAAATGCTCTAAATTTTTATCATATAGTAAAACTACCTAATCTAGAAAAAATTCTTTGGATCATAGGTTGCGATTTCACCAGGATTTCTAACTTTGTTTGTTAAATACATGTGTCTAGTGCACTCTTTTCCTATTTTATTCCATCCTTGTTAAATCCATTAATCATGTATGTAGAGAGTCATGATCTCTTATTCACATAATAATTATAATCCATAGGATAGGAATTATATGCTCTAGCATCATGACTACTTCTAGTCTATAAACCAATTGAAATTGAGTGAGACCTATCACATGCTTGTAATTTGTTATATTTTCCCTTAATAACGTAGGAATTAAATCATACCAATCATCCCTTTGTACATTGCATTCTTTTTAGAATATATGACTTTGTTTAATGCCTCTTCCTACCCATTAACTTCCAAATGCTATGTTGTGATTTTGTGATGAGAGATTGTAAAATCCTCTATTAGATTATTGATGTTGTTATTTAGGAAATGTATTCCTCTGTCACTAATCAACTTCAAAGGATACGCAGATATTATTATAATATTTTCATACATGAATTTGGCTATGTATTTAGCACTATAATTTGGCATCATAATAACTTCCACCCATTTAGTGAAATAATCCATCACAATAATGATGTACTTTGCATGATTAAAGTTATTGGGTGGGGTTATTGGTCCTACAAATTTAATTCCCAATTATTCAAAGGGCTATTTAACTAGCATATGATTAAATGGTATTTCATCTCTTTGATTTGTCTTCCCCATCCTTTGGCATATGTTGTAATGTTTGTCTACTCAATGTGTATCTTAAAAAAAAATAGGCCACCATAGTCCACTTTACAATATCTTCCTTACATTTGATTCACTTGCAAAATGTCCACATAAAATTACTTGATGTGCATCTTGAAGAAGCAACAGTCTCTCATGATCTAAAGCTACCTTATGTAGTACATCATGTTTCCCCATATTGTACAAAAATACATAAATAATTTTAATTGGAATAAGTCTTGTGATAACCTATTTTTATCCCTTTCCACATAATGCACAATAAAAATTCCTTATTCCTAGAAATTAGTTATATCTTCTATGTTCTTAAGAATCACAAAGACATGAAAAAAATGAGCATATGGGGATTTATATTGAATTTAATCAAGCTATTCTCTATTAAATATGCATCTCAAGTGGTCTGGCCTCTCATTATCCCTTCTAAGCTTCACATTAATTTAGAACTAAATTTTTTGGAACAACATCAATGATCAGGATATCCTGCCTCCTAACATGGGCTTATTTACCAAGTATCACAAAACCTGGTGATTATTAAAAAGCTTGAATGCATTACTATAATATAATGTTTGGTGTTACATCCCATCCTAGCCTTCACAAATGGCATTAATATTAAGATAATGGAACAAACTAATGATTATTTATTTTTATGATTCTGATGGTATATTAGGATATATGTTGCTTAATTAAATAGTTGCTCTATTTATTTCATGGTCTATTAATATTTGAGGATAATTTACATATATCTAGGTATACTGTATTGCATTTTTAAATCTTATGTTAAGATTAATTTATTTGTAGATTTGATTTACCATGTAATCATTTACTTGATGTATATACGTTTTGAGTATTTTTGTTATCTTATTTTAAGCTTAGACTAACTAATATTTTATCTGACCAAGGTGATTATATGATTATCTCAGTCTCATTGAGTGAAATAGAGGGAGAGAATCATAGGAGAGGATGAAAATTTTGGAAAATGGGGATATAAAGAATTAAAATTAAACCCACACACACTTACACATTTCCATGTTGAGATGTTAGTGTTTTTGGTATTTTGTGAGTATGCCATATGATTGATTTTAACTATCTATTATTATGGTTATTATTTCATTTATGCATTGGTTACAAGTCATATATTTTTTATACTATTGATAAACTAATTTGAACATATTCTCCTGTTAATATTATTTATTAACCTTTCTACGCATATTTACTAATTATATCTATGAAAAAGGTGTTTTACCAAGTTATTATTGAATAATGATTTAATTTAGTATTTTTAAATTTATAAAGGTTCAAAATTATATTTAATTCATTTTCCTAGTATCTAAATATGTAAAGGTTTACTTTGTTTTAATTGACCACTTTTGGGTGGCCTAGGGAATCTGGGACAAAAGACACCCAAACAAGTTTTTTTTTTTTTTTTTGTAAAATCTTAAAAACACAAGGAATATGGTTTTATGTAGAGGAACTAAATATTATATTTTAGATATTATTTGGTAAAATTGGAATGAATCATTGCCATGCACAAATTTGAAATAAAAATTAGGGTTATTTAGATGTCTTGGTTAGAGATTACAATATGAGGAGGGCATTAACTTCACCATTTGGTGAAAAGCATAGAGCATAGATTTTTACATGAATCCATCATGATAAATGATCTTATTTAGAATTTTAATTAACTACATTAAAATGTTTATGCATTTATGGAATTATAGTTATGTGTTGAAGAACTTGTTAAGATTTACAATAATTATGAGGGCATGCAAAACATGGGGAACAAAAGAAAATAAAATAAGAGATAATAGAATAAGGGAAAATAGGCATGGGGAAAAGAGATAAATCTAGAAGGATTATCAATGAAAAAATCATCGAATATCATTATGTAAATTCTATAATTTATTGGCAATGATATCTTTAGTAACCAGTCAAGTGGTGTAGTATTATAATTTTAAAGCTATATAACATTGGGGGTTTGCCTAAATATGTATATAATATGTTGTTTCATTTAGTTTATTCTATAAATATAACTTGGGAACCATGTTTTACTTGGGTTAAGATATATATTTGTTTTAAATGATATAATGGTAGCCCCATTTGGCCATTCATGGTCATCACACTAAGGAAAATAGAAAAACAATATACGTGGTTTCGTTTTAGTTTTGATATTATGAATAAAATACCATTTACGTATTTTAATATAGGTCACTCTTAAGGATGTGGGGATGGAGATTATTTCTATCCATAGGATCATAAAAATATAGGTTGAATTGGTCATATTAAATCAATAACCTTTGTGAAGAAATGGTTTACAGTTGAATATCATTTCTAGTCAACTCACTAGGAGAAAGTATGCAAACATAATTCTTCATATCTTTTTACGATGAGTTTGAAATTTAGGAAAATAAGGAAAAATCCATCCTATTGTATAGTTTCTTTGTCATAGTGACACTCACTTATAGTGCTTTTAGTGATTGTTAACAACCCAAGTTTCACCCTATGAAGGAGAGTATTAAATTCTACTTCAAACTTGGACTAATATGGGAATGACCTAAAGGTTATGGGTGACCTTATCATTAGACTAGATGTATAGATTATGGGGATATCTCCCCTAGTACATAACTTATGGCTCAAAATAACTAAAATATTATTTTTGGGGTGAAAATGGATAGGTAGTGCATAAAATAAACCTCATATAATGGGTGGTGATGCACCAATACCTTTCATTCATCCACTCAAATTAACCTCCAAATAACACAAATAAACTAGACAATACACTGAAACAACCACCCTCCAAAGTTCCTATGAAAAAGTTTTTCATGTGCAGGCTATATTAGGTAGATATAGTATGAAGGTCATGATAAGAAGATCTACTATGAGGCTCTTACCAATCATATTACTCTTCAAACTCCATCACCAACTCTTCTACACACCACATAGCCTACATAAGACACATTATTGGTATATAAGTGAATAAGGACCTAAAAGTGAGGGTAATACATCACATATAAAAATCAAAACAAGTATAATCACACTAGACATCATCAAGAAAGAGATAAAATTGATTATTCATTAGTCTAATAGGTTCATCAAGTTCAAAACTAGGTAGAGTTTCCTCATACCTAGGTGAGGGACACAAATCAAAGCCTTAAGGCCTGAATATATAGCATATGAGGAAGATAAAAAGGGTTAAATGGCATGGAAGATAGATGAATGGGTCATCAATGACCATAGTCAACTCAAACTTCAATTATAAAATAGTTATGATAGTCATAATAGCCTCCCAAATGATTCTCCATGTGTTGATGTTCTTGAATGACTCCTTAAGCATTAAGTTGGGGTAATGGAGTATGTGGTTAACTTGTTATACCTATATTAAAACATTGATACACACAAATTTATTCAAATGCCTCCTCTCCCTGGTAGTTACAACATCAATGAGATTTTATTAAGCCATCATAAAGCATACAATAGCCTATCTTCCTCTTGAGTATGTGACTAAGTCAAAAAACTAAAAAAATTCTCCATTATGACCATGGAATGTGCACCTTCCTCATTCAATGAAATAAATTAATAGGCATAATATCTTATATTGACCCTTATAATAGACTCTTTATGCCATTATTCAACTTTCTTTGTTGACCAAATAGGCCTCATAGGCTAATTAGAACTAATTACCTAATTTTTTGCATTTGATGGCCATGAAAGCCTACATGAAACCTTGAGAAAATATGTATAATTTATTTTTAGGCCTAAACATATCCCCTATATCATTACATGATCCATTTTCATTAGTTCACACTTATAAACTTGATAAACTAGGTGACTAAGTCACCTTCTCCTTTCACATCTGTAGAATTAGAGGAGAGTTGCAAAGGCATTTCCAGACATAGTTTTGGGCATATAATGACTTGAAGAGATAAAAAAAGTGACAAACCTCCCCTCTAATTATTTTCATCTTCCCAAATATTTATATACCCTATTTTTGGCCTACATCCTTAAAAAAGTATAATTTTATCATAATTCTATATAGTGTTCGTATGGACCAGTACTATGGGTAGGGTCTCCTTTGAGTGATCTAGATGGTTAAAGTGTTTTTATGGTCATTTAGGAGTGTTTAGTTTCCAAAATCTTCACTTTTCTTAGGTTTGGTCTATGTTAGGTTTCAAATACAGTTTTAGAGGTCTATTATCTTAATGATAATTCATAAATATGAAACCTCCAATCCCAAGCTTATGGTCATGGATGTTTAGTCCATATACCCCCATAATACCTATAATAATCTTATGGTCCCATGCAGTTGGTGTGGAGACATATAAATGTAAGTTGGTAGGTTTGTAGTCCTTTATAGGCCTTCTAGATGTAGTTGTGGTCTTAGTATTGATTCATAAACCTGGGCTCTTAAAACTAACTCTATCTTCCATGAATTTCAAGTACATAAGGGTTACCAAATTCCCATAAGGTAATTTTTCCTTAGTCCTTTTGTGGTGAGATACTCAAGTACTTGAAATGATGGCTCAAAGCTGACTGCCTAGATTATGTGACTCTAAGAGGTTCTTGAAGACTCAAATTGACCTTTTCTACTTTCCCTTTCTTGAAAAAAAATTCCATAGGACTTGAGTCATCATATCACACCTCATCATGATGTCATTTTTACTTAGGAGAGTATGAGTGTGTCTCAAGTGTGATGGTTGAACTTGAGGCCTAACCATGGCTTTTAGGCCTAAAAGGCATGATACTAAGTGTTAGGGTTTAAATGGCATATAGGTGGTTTAAGGGACTTAATATTATAAAAATACCCCATTTATAACCTATGTATATCCTTCTTCAAATACCTTTGGATATGCATATTCCCACTTATATCCATTGGCTCATGTGACTTCTTGTAGATAACACTACCAGACTTGTTAAATCTGAGTGGTTGATATTAGTATGTTAGAGACTTGAATGGATTCATGTATTTCTTAATATTTTTATGGAGTCTTATTTCCTTATAAAATTTATTTTCCTATTTATGTAAGATCCTTTGGGATAGGCTTATATCAACCCTACATACCCCTATCTCTTCTCACCTAGGGTTTTTGAGCAGTCAAGTCATGGTGGCCCTAAAGAATGAGTTAATGCTTTATTTTATTAACATAAATTTCCTATCCTTATTAACATTTTTTATAATTCTTCACTTATCCCCTTAAGTGTCTTAAACCTCATTCATAATCCCTAATTTGATATATAGTTATGTTCTTATCAGTTCTAGGTCTAATAGGCTTAAAAGGCCATTAGTCTCTCCACCAAATTGAGACTTTGGCCCTTAGATACCTTTGAAACATTTGTTAACCTTCCTCCAAGGTGTTTACAACTTAAAAAATCCCTTCAAATCTATATAAGTCTTCAACTAGCATGTACAAACTGGTCTTAGGTCTATCTAGGCCTAAAAGATTTATGTGGGCTCTTAGACTCTTTTATTCCTTTAACCTAGGTTCTTGTCACTAGAAAGCATCTATCCACCTTTTGACCTATTTTAATTATATGTATCTAACTCTAAAAACACTTTAGGACTTGTAAATACCTTTAATTGCATGATTTTGTCTATAATTACCCAATTTAGGCCTAAAAGAGCCAATTGTCAAGGGCTTTATTTCACTGAATAAGGCACTTTATAGGGAAGGTTAGGGACCTTGAGAGAGAGTTCAAACCTCTCTTTACATCTATTCACTTTATTTATCAAAAAATTCCATCACTTTTCATATATTATTGATTAGCTCCTCTTCATTCTACCTATAGGTGGCAAACTCACTTCTTAACTATGTATGAAAGATGAGTCTCTTCTTGTTTGGTGTTTATGGTTATCATGTCTTGGTAGATAGTGTTATCCTTTATTTTATGCTCTCCAAGAACTTAAATTTCCCATTATACTACCTTGGACGTTGTTAATCTTCCAACACATGGTTATGCTTAGGTTACCTTCTCAAACTACTCTTGATGTTAAGTTTATTCAAGAACTCTATCCAAGTTGCAACAAATAATCATTATTTGTGGAAATACTTCCCATTGATCTTATTTCAAAACCACATATTTAGGACATTGAAAATTTCTTTTATCCCCCATGAGATAGTCAAGTCTCTCATGTATACCTTGTATACACATAATATTTTTAAAATTTTATCAATTACTAACACTTTATATCTTACAAGAACCCATCAAGTCTCAATCTCTCTGAGTTCATTCCTTAAGGGGTGCATCGGGAAAGGGGTGGGTAGACCATTGGTGACTCATTATATTATTGTCCCTTTTTCCACTTGCCATCTACACACTCATATCCTAAAAACTATTTACCCTAAGCTTTTTATTTTTAGTCTTACCCATTCTAGTCATTTTCCATGCTTTATCCTCCTTGCTCTTGCCTTAACTCCCTTTCACTAGTTGATTATACTAGGTCAACTAGGTCAAACCTATATAGTTTTTAGCCTTTGATTATTATAAAAGGTTGAATTGGTTGACCATATACTATTTAAGGGTATTATTCATTAGGATCTTTGTTATCCCTTCAACTGACCTAGCTCAAGACCTAGTGATTTATCTCTTGAAAACATATAGGGTTGACTAGCACGACCTTGTACAATCGACATATTCATAAGGATTTAGGGAAAGATATACCTATATATACAAGTTCATTTCCCACCATGTGATAAGAAGAGAAGTGAATAAGAATAAGTGTGAATGAACATCTACTTATTGACCATTTTATTTGAGTAATAAAGCTTAGGGTTTCATACTTTATTTGGAGATACAGATCTTGTCTTGTGGAGAAGTCTTTTGGATGCATAGATAGGTTGTGTAGCCTACAGATAATTTATATTTTTTATCCTTACATACCAATAATCTCTTGTGAATCACCTTGGCTAAGGGAGATATTGAGGCTCAAAAGGTTCATCTTCAAGGTAAGTATTCCTAACATTATTTTTCCTTTATAAGAGTAGATAGATAATGTAGTTATGTTTCTCTTCCATGCATTAGGATTCTATATACATTAATGTGAGTATATGTCTTCTATGCATGTTTAGTTTTTTTTTCTAACCCCCACTTTGTGCCACAAGCTCTGGTTTGCACTAGATTAGATTTACCTTCTTATTTATTAGTGAACATTAAACCTAAGACTATTTTAGGGTTGTTATGTGATTGTGTTAGACTATAGGCTTTGGAACCCTTCCTAGAATGTTGTATTGTGATAAGTGATCCCCTAATTAGGTCTAGTAGATCCTCATATTGGTCATGTCCCTACTTACCAAATATATTCCCAATTATAAGTGTAGGTATGTTCTATCTTCTCTAAGTTAGGATTGATTTATAGACATGATGCATTTATGATTACATACATTCTAGTGAACCCAATTTGAACTAACCCTTGCATGATTTGTTTACCTTATTATCATTTCTTTCATTATTTTTATCATATATTTTCTATATTGGATTGACTCTATCAACCTAATATCTAACTTCTATGCATAGGTTTTTAGGTACTGGCTACTCAATCAACCCTGTCAACCCAATATAGGTTATCAGAATTATAAACTTCCAATCTAGACTACTAGGTCGAACCAATCAACCCTATAATTTTTTAGACATTTGGTTTAGCATACTGATGAACCTAGTTGACCTTGTATATTTCAAGCACTCAACAATAAGTTTTTGTAAAGCTTGATCAACCTAGTTGACCCAGTTAGTAGAATTTGCAAGCATATTTCAAGGTTATTAAACAAAAATCTTCATTCTTTACATCTATGATCCACCAAGGTTACTTTATATCTCTCTATCTCTTTCTTTTTAGTCTTTCCTTTTACCATTTGGAGTCTTTAAAACTACCCCTACACAATTAATTAGATCGACCCTACTGACCCAATTTTGTGTTCTATGTGTTGTCTCGATAACTAGGTTGACTATGTTGACCATGTTCATTTTTAGACCTTGCTTTCATAGTATAGGTTTGACCCTGTCGACCTTGTTTTATGTTTTTTGCATACATTATTGACCATATCAACATTTTACCATCTTTCAAAATTAGAATTAACCTTATATGCTAGTAATTAATTCACACTTTCTTTTCTTGTTGCTTGCATGCTTAGAATAGATCACATAGCTTAATTAGGTGGTTTTATATTAATCATTAGTTTCACTATTTTATAGTTTATGCACACATGGCCAAATCATAAAATTTAAACAAGAATTTAACATTTTTCTACCCAAGGCCAACTTATTTAGATTTCATCACCAAGGGGAAAGTCGACTTGATACTCTGATCAAGTATAAAGTGTGGTTAATGGTATATTTTGTCTAATCACACAAAAGCCTTATCATTTTTGTCTGTGAAGTGAGAGGGTAAGCCCCAATATTAATCTTGTATCATTTCCACTACAATCCCTTTCATCTCAAACTACCTGAAACCATCCTTAGATTGCCATTCTAGGTCCTTGATTACAATGAACTTTCCATCACATTTAAAATCATATCTTAATAATATAATAAATATTCATGTTCACCAATCATTTATATATTTACTTTCCAAGTTTATTATTTTCTCTTTTCTCAATTATATTTTATATTGCAAAAAAACTTGCATTAGCCAGCATTGGTGCAAGGCTTTGTGTTGTGTGCTTCAATTAGATTGGCCAGCATTAATCCAATTGAATGTTTGTTTACATTATATCATTTCTCTTCAAATTTATTTCAAAAGTTATCTTGTTTTAGTCCACAAGTCTATCATAAGTTTATTAATTTTCCTTCTCTATTGTATTAGGTTGACCTAGTCAGTCTTGTACCTTTTTCTAGGCCCTGTTCACTATACTAGATTGACCTAGTCAACCTAGCATAGTTTATAGACCCTTTTTCCTCTTTTTCACATATTTTTTCATTTAATGGATCGACCCAATCAACCCTATACTATTTACAGACCTTGTTTTTGTGCTAGGTTGACCTAGTTAACCCTGTACTATTTCTATCATTTTCTATTCCCTTTCTTTCTCATCTACCCTCTTTATTTCCCTTCATCATGGAATCTTTTTTTTATGACAATATTGAGTTTTAGTCAACAAACATGATGAATTTTAACAACCCTCATATGGTCTCCCATAGATAGAATAGAGATTCTCTCTTGGATGTTAGTAATGCTCATATTGCAACTTGCACAATGAACCATAGAACCCCTCCTAATACCTCTTCACAATGTAATCCTCTTTTCTCATTAGAATACCAACCCAAATTAGATTATACCTTATAAATTCTCTTCTTTATCTTTAAATTTCTTCAACGTCAAGGAAAATATCCTTATAGTATTTTCGATCTTATGATTAGTGGTCAAGTTGAAGAGTCTCATTCACCTACTCATACATTCTCAACTAGATTTGTGGGTACCACTTTCTTTGATTCTCAACCTCTTCCTTCAATTATGACCCCTTCTCATACCATGACCTCTTATTCTCTTACTTCTTCCACCTCCATGCCTAGTATATCCACTAACATGGTAGGTTCTACATCTAGTCGGCCTCTCATAAGATCCACTATCCTTAATCATTCAACTAGTACATTGTTTTCTACCCAAGGTAATCATGTTAATAGTGATTCTTCTCAACCATTCACTAGTCCATCTTTTTCTACACAAGAAATTTTTTCTACTAGTGCCTCACATTCTCATAATTCCTCTCAAGCTCCTATCAATACTAATAGTGGTACCCAAGCCACTAATACCACCTTTAATTCTACTAATAATGCTACCCAAACACATCAACTATTATTACAAACACATAATCAAATGAATAATTTCAATATCATAGCACAAATCAAATGATGAGAATAAAAAACCACCTTCTTCATCTTCAATCTCATCCTTAACCAATAGCTTGGGGCACACATAACCAAAAGGTTCCCCCTCTTCTTCAAGATTCTCAAGGCAATCTCATTCCTCAACGTCCTTTGGTCAATAAAACCACTAAGCATCTCCAAAATGAACCTCTCATTACTCAAATTTATAACATTCATATTGGAGGTATCACACCTATAATTTCTTATAATGGATCAACCAATCCCACCCTTCATCTTAAAACATTTGGAAATATTTATAAGGCTTGGGTCAAATTTAACACCTTTGTTGATACCAAAATATTAGCCAAAACTATCATAAGTTATGCCATGGATTGGTAAAACCAATTTAAAACTCAATCCATTACTAGTTTGGAGGATTTAGTGAATGCTTTAGTTTAATAATTCCAAACTAGTGGTCTTCCTAAAAACACTTTAGCCCACTTCATAAATTTCAAACAACTTGAAAATGAAACTACTCAAGCCTTTGTTAAAAGCTGGAAAACTTTGTCAAATAAATGTGAACATAACATGGCTAATGATAATCTTTTCCATCTCTTTACAAATGTCTTTTTTCTTAAACTTCAATATCATGTCTACAATCTCTCTCCACGTACATTAGAGGAGTCTATTGACAAAGCTTAATGATAAGATTTCCTTATGCATCAATTCAATCCACCCCAGCATTCTATGGGTCCTTATCTTTTACTTAATAAAAAAATTACAATGTTACCAATGATGGTATTACAAATTCTTATGACACCATTCATAATTTTTAAGTTTTCATTCCTACCCCTTCATCGAAACCAGCTCCCCCTTCTCAAAAATATACCAATCCTCACTTATATATTCACCAAATAACAGTAATGTTCATAAACCTCTATCCTCAACTAAATTATTTAAGCGGCTACCTAAGCCTCTTCCATGAGATCTTGACCTTACCCATCCTATTAAATCCTAGTATGATCCTAACAAGTTTTTTGGTTTCATGCTAGTATGGGTCATTCTCATGAGACCTATAGACAACTTCATAATTTAGCTGTGGACTTTCTCCTTGGTCCTAATTTTGATCACAATTCTATCATTTGAAAGTGTCAACAAGCTTATGAAATTGCTTTCAGGGATTATAAATCACATGATAAAACTCAAGCCTTGAACCAATACAATGCTCATTTGGCTATCTACAAAGACCCTCTTCCTAATCATAAACCTATTTAAGAAAATCAAGACAAATCCACCCTTTCCACCAATAATGTAGAAAGTCTAGTTGAACCTAATTTTGAAGAGAATGTGGTTGACATGACTACTATGCTAAGGGTGGTTACCTTTATCAATTCCTAAAATATCTATACTCCATATAAAACATATCATGTTATCTAAGATTCTTCTCCGACTCATTTAAATGAGTTGGGGCAAGATGACCTTATTAATTTTTATGATTCAATTTCTGATTCTCCCTTTGATAACACTTCTCTTTCTATTTCTACCACTCTTTCATCATCTTCTAACATTAATGATACTCAAATTTCTACTAACACTTATACAAATTCTTAAAATCAGCTTGAATTAAATACTTCATCATCACAACATAATTTACAACTTGGTTCTAAACCTTCTTCTTCTACCAACATAAATTTCAATGCACTTCATTTACTCCTTTTGAGGACCTCTTTAATCATTATCACCTTTATCTAACAAACTTCTTATGGGTTATGATGAGTGGGATCCCATCATGGAATTCACTAATATCCCATCCCAAATTTTGTTCCTTGAGCTTATGAAGACTTATCCACATCATAGAAATTGTCTTACACAATTATTATTTTTGATGAATGTCCCTCATCCTCCCTGAGTAGGATGGGAGATAGCCTTATCTAGATATGAGGATAGTATATTAAAACAATGTGAAGAGATGTCTATCCATGTTAATGAAACTATATACACTTCTCTTTCTTTAAAATTTCCCATAGATTCTATGATTCCTGAAGATATTCTATTTTTTGTAGATGATCCTCACTTATTCATTAGTGTTCAAATAGTTGATATCCAGGTTAAGTGTGCATTGATTGATAAGGGTTCTAATAGTTACATTTCCTCTATTTGACTTCATTAAAACCCTTGGATATTCAAAATGCAATCTCAATTCTACATGTGGCACCTACCAAGGATATGATAGAAGGCAAATGCCTCCTCTAGGTTTTATGTGGCTTCCCATTATCATCCCACCTCTCACCATTCATGTGAAGGTGATGATATTTAACTTTCCCCTTTCATATAACATCTTGCTTGATGGGCCATAGACTCACCGTATGATATCTATTACTTCTTTTGCCTACCAATGCATTAAATTACCTCATGATGGAGCCATTTATAGGATTTAGGGTGATACTAACCCTTAGAATTTTGAACAATTCCAAGACAGTGGTGTCTTCAAGATTCCTACTATTGAATCTTTACCTGGTGTTCCATTTTATGAGTCTTAACATCTCAATTTTCCTATTAATCCAACCCAAGGTTACAATGGACATCTTGAGATCATTAGGAACATTCCTCCTAACCTCTTAGATTATGATGATGATGAGCCTAATGATATTATCCTAAAGATTAAAACTTATGATCTCTCACCTTACCTCATCTCATAGCTTCATGCTTCCTTGAATCCTCATTCTCGTAAGCCTCCTTGTGATGAAATTCTAGTAGTCTTGACCAAGACTCAAAATTCTATTCACCGCACTTCCTCAGATGACAAGGTTATCCCTACTTTCATCATTTATCTTCATGCCTTTGATTATGATGATGGTTATTCCTTAGATGATCCATTATTAGGTGGTCTTGTATAGGCTCATGATGTTGAGATTATCCATTATCATTTTTCTTTACTTGAATCTTTTCATGTATCTTCCCATCTTCCTTCATTTACAGTTTCTAATTTTAGTATTTTTCCTCTTTATCACAGGTTAGAGATGGCACCAACACCTCAATTTTCTAAGGATCCTTATAATAATATGCTCATGGATCATGTTGTGATTAAACCTTATCATTTTACTAGATACCCTAATCATCATAGCTAGTTTACTCTTGAGATTAGTGTGAATCTTATTTGACCTTATGTATATCTCATTCCTCCCTCATAGATCCCTTATCAAATTTCATTCTCAACCCTACTATAGTTGAGCCCATTCTTTCTCCTCATATAGTTGAGCTTATTTCCACTTCTGCTCCTATTGATCCTACCCCTATTTATCATCCCATTACTCCTTCCATAGAGCCTAGTTATATTCTTCTTCCATCACCACCTTTCCTTGGTGATGGTTTGCTTTCCTTGCCTAAGATGGCTCCATTACCCACTAAATATTCTAATGAGTCCTTTCTAGCTTATTCTACTCCTATTATACCTCCTTCTGTGAGTGTTTCATTCACCTATTGACCTTCCCTCACCTATGGATCCCTCTCCACCCATGAGTCCACCCGTGGATCCTTCTCCACTAATTATTCTTACATCTCCCATAAAGCTTGCTCCCATACATTCTCCTAAGTATCCCTTGCCTAATTTTCCTCAACATGATCCATTGAGTATTCCTACTTTCTTATTTAAGGATATTAGAAGTAAGTATTTTCCTAGTTTGCATTGAAGATTAATGATACATTAATAGGGGTTCATATCTAGCTTCATAGAGATTTATCTAATATCTTGGATAATGTTTGTGGATAGATTTATCAGTACTTATAAGCACATGAATGGTGCCTTTACATTTATATTTTGATTGGATGTGTGCTCCAATTTCATTCTTATCTATCTATTATATCATTTGACACTGTGTCAAATTTATATTTTTCTTATATGGTGATTCTTTACTTTTTGGTACTATATCTTGCTTATATCATCATATACATTTACATATGATTGTATTTTTTAAACATTAATTCCTATTTTTTTCTTGAGTTTTTCTCAAAACTCTCTTCTTATTTCTTCATGATTGTTTGATTTCTTATATCTATTCTTATATTACCATGTGATCAGTTAGCAAACAATGCATCTCATTATACTTTCCTTTTACCATTCCACCTTTGTATCTCCTTTTTCCTTCTTCCCATTTTAAAAACTAAACATATACATAGTTGAGACTTAAGATCACATGTTACTTCATTGTTAAGCATAAGTGTCCTAATCAGTCTTTGTCTTTAGTTCTTATCCTCCTTTAGCCTTATCTTAAATCTAATTTATGTGTATCACTACATATCTCATGATTGCTCATTCCAAATCTATATGGAGGAGGAATCTTTAGAATCCATAAAAATTTAAAAACTAAATCATTTTAAAAAAGGAAATGATATAAAAGGAAAAAAAATTCTTAAAAGTTGAATCACACTAAAAGATGTGATTTAAAGCACACCTCCTTATTTTAGTTGAAGCTTAAACTCCATAATTGTCCTCATAGTAGAGCTAAGGTCCTTTAGGGTATGGTAGGCTAGTATATTAGAAGAACAGAATAAAAGAAATCTTTTATTGCTACCTACTTTCTCATACCAGTACCCAATATTTGTAGTAGATCGATGACTCTGTAAGGGGTCCTAAGGAATGGGTAACCTTTTTTGGGAAGGTAGGTCCATTTTAATTTTCCTTGTATTAATATACCTTCATGAGTTGATCTTAGTATCACACTTATTTGCCTACAAAGCTTTATGGCTCTAACAAATAGTTTTCCTTTGTACATTGATGGTCACTAGTCAGTTAGTGTCTTCTCATGTCCTTATTATGTTGCTTGCCTCCTAATTTATTCTCATAAGATGCATAAGTATTGATGTTTACACTTCCTTTTTCATTCCCTATATCCCTCATATTTCCTCTTGAGAAATATTGTCTTGTCTACTGATCACTCCCATTGGTATTCTATTTGTGAGTTGCATTGTAAAACTATAGATAAGACTTGACATTCCTCACAAATTACCACCTTTTTCCTTCTTATTACCTATATATATTTTTACCCTATTGTCTCAATTTTTCCACCCTAGTGGTGTTCTCTTTGTGATTTTTAGTATAATACTATGGATAGGACCTGACATTCCTCACAAAATTTTCCAATAATACAAGTCATAAACAAAATTACATGTGTCAAATATGAGATAAGATGTGATAGATTATGAAGTTACACATCATTAGCATACTTCCCAACTTGATTTAGTGTGTTTTATGATTACTTCATTTATCTTTTGCTTTTATCTTCTTATTTTTTACTACATGTAAGAATCCAACCATTTATTGAATTTTTCATACTTCCCATCTTGAATTAGTATGATAAATTTAAGATCAATATTTTCCCAATTTTGTTTTTCTCTTATACTTCCCTACGTGATTTAGTATAATTAATTAATTTAATCAAATTTTTTATACCATTTGTGCCCTTTTACATACCTTCCATTTTATTATATTTTTTTTATACTTCCCAACATGATTTAGTATGATTTTACTTGTTTTAATTTGGTGCAAAAATCTTTCACTTTAGTCCAAAAACAAATTATTTTTTTACCATCTTGTTTTACCATCCCTTGGTTCTTTATAATTAGTCATTTTATTGGTATTACACATTTCTCAACTTGAAATAATGTTTAGTACATTTTTGATTGATTATATTTTACCAAGTCTTTTTGCCTATTTCTTTTTAACCATGCATGTGTTCTAAATAATACTAGAAAAGTAACTACATATCATATATTGCCTATGACATATATAAAAAATAACTAAATACATGTGATAGAAATAAATATATCCAAAACATCCATAGCCATAACCACAATGATGACAACATGCATAATCAACATCAATATACCAAAATGATACATCATATATACATCTCACGAGTTTTGATACAACAAGTAAAACCATATATACAATGCTCTAGCTATATGGTTTGGCTCCATCCTATCTATCTTGTGTCCTATCCACATTTCTTGTTGAGTCCTAAATCTCACTCCTCAAAATAGTATGTTGTAAGGAGGTTGTCTGATATCTCAGTCCCTCTACCTATCCCTATAGGTGCACTACCTATGCCTATGCATGTGCCAATTGGGTTTGGGTCATTGTATGTGCATGTGTCATCTATGTCACTATAAATAAATTCATATCTCTTTCATCTTTGTTACCAAGGCCTTCCATGCCTGTATCTTGCCTACACCCATCTTTGCTAGTGGTTCCATCCTTTCTCTCTCTATGCTCATATCTACCTCATTGCCTCCCCTAATAATTTTAACTAACTCACCAAAGCTATGGAATATGGTACACTATGATCCTCTAATGTAGTAGAATCATATGGCTATAAAGTCTCATTTAGGACATCATAGAGTGTTCCCCTCACAAGGGACCTTCATCTCTCCTCATCCTTAGCTACACCTATAAAATCACACCTAGATAGATATTAGATCACTATTATATCTTTAAATATCTATCTACCTCTATTCTCTATTTCAAAATAAAAACTTAATCAAAAATCTAATCATCTTTATTACATGTTTGTGTCTCAACCATTATGGTCTTAGCATCTGCATGATTTCCTAGCATAGTCTTTCCATTAATGTGGCCTCCTAGCACCTCCTTTATAGGTCACTTCCTTAGCTCAAATATGACTAGCATGGCTCACATCTACCTTAGCTTATGCCTGAGTAGCCTCTCTATCATCCATCTCTCCTCCATCTCACCTACTAGGTCATCAAGGATGGTGATACTCTCCACTCTCTTCTACTTATATTTTCATTGATGCCTTATCTTCAGTGGTTGTATCTCATTTTGATATAGATTTGGTGGTGGTATCTTTGATACTACTACTTTTATATATATCTCCCCCTACTCTACTCACTATTGTGCTCATCTAGTCCATCATTGTTCATGACATGGTCTAAGTGTTAACCTCATCACTATTGGTCATAGTCCCCTCCTCACCTATGGCTCTCTCACATGTTAAGCCCACTACTGGGACATCAATATCAATTTTTATATATGAGGTAATCCCACTTATCCTAGCACCCATGATACTAGATGTGGCTCTCTTCACCAAGTATAGTGTCCAATCACCTCTATCTTTACTATAACTAGTGCAATTATGTACCAACTCAACCATGTACTCACTATGTGCCCATATGGATACCACACTATATCTACACATCTCACCATCTTTAGCACTAACATGTGGGTCATATCCCATACTACCTAGTCCTCTCTCCATCTCCACACTTAAGGTAACTTATCATCAACCGTATGGATCAACCCAATTGACTGATATATAAGAAACCTCTCATAGATCCAAGACATCAATAATATGATCAATCTTATTAATTTATACCCTTTAACCAACACTGCCCATAGATCATGTAGTTAGACCTAGATAATAGAGTTGAGATCATATAGTATGCCCTCCTCTAGGATCATCCTATTCAAGGTTACCATGGAGAGTGGTACCTTACCATTTAACTTGTGACAGGGCACCCATTGTGTCACAAGTCCTATCATATCTTTCCAAATTTCTAAAAAAACTGATGCATATATGTCAAACATACTAACTCACCTACCTACTAATATCATATCTGATTCTTTAGCCCACATGGATAAGGTTCTCCTCTCCTCCAGGCTATCTAGTATGTCTATAGTCATTAGTGTTCCTACTATCAATATCCCTAGGATGACATTCACATATTTTAGAATGATATCTACCTATACCACATCCCCTTCCACCTCCCATCTAAAGGTGTTAGTCAATCATTCCTAGAATCTAAGGAACATGACTAAATAAATCCATACTTAGGGGAATTCTACATATATTAGCTATCCCTCCTAGGACTACAACTACTATCCTAGCTCTATCACCTATGGTTAGATGCTCTAGTAGATCTGATAGCCAAGACATGTCTACTAATTTATAGAACCTAGGTCATCTATGTAATAAAGAAACAATAAAAGATGTATTAGATCTTCCATGTCATGAATAGTCAAAATATATTATTTTTACAATTTTAATAAAAAATAAGCCTAGACTTATTTAATTCATTTATTTTTACCTATTTGTAGCCTATTCAATCCTTTTTTCCCTTATCTGATCATTTTGGGAAATTCTAATCTTCCTTCGACCTTTTACATGCATTTTCATGCCATTCTGGTTCTTTGGTCAACCTATTTTGACCAAAATTTCCCTATTTTTGACTTGGTTGACTTAAAAATCTAAGTCAACCCTCTTATTTTCCCCTCCCTAGTATGGTGTTATCATTTTGGAATTTTTGATTCAATTGGCAAAATTATACTAGGTTAGTAATCTATAAAATGTATAGGGTCGACACACACCTACTAGGTCGATAGTGTGGATTTTGCTCCTTTTCAGCCTACTAGGTCAACCCAATTGTTTTTCACTATTGACCCCTTGCATTTTCCTCAAAAAGTGCCTTTTGGTAGTTTTCTGCCTAATTCCTTCAAACCCATTTCCCGTCCTAGTTTTTCCTACTTATAGTATCTAATTTGGCTTCATTTTGACATCTAGAAATGCTCAAAAATACATTTTTCTAAAAATACACTTAATACAACAAAATACTAACAAATTGGCTTAAAATTCATAGTTGCATACATTATAGTGCACCTATTACTACTCCTAGAGCCCCTCCTCATCTAGCATGTCATCTCCTCACCATCCTAGCTCATTTGGTCTCTAGAGCTCTTTTTCTTTTCTTCGCAAGTTGAAATAACCAAATGACTTCTCTTTCCCTCTATTTAAAAACACTTTTAAAAATTTAAATTCTTCAATTATTTTCTTGTAGATTCCTTCTTTTGTTTATATCTTTGTTTCTACTCATCCATTTTTAAAACCATAAAATGTATTAGATTCATGATGATGTAGAAAATATTCTCCACTATTATATGCCTATATTCCAAAAATTTTGATTTTTGGCTATTTTTTACACTAACTTTTATAGGTTTGCTTACTTTTATTCACATTAGATGCCTTCACCTTTCTCTCATAATTTACTTCTTTATATATAGCACTAAGATAAGTAAAGGAATGTGTTTTTCAATTATATCCTTTCCTTTATCTTATTTTTTACTTACTACACTTTACTTATCATCAACTTTGTGTGTTATTATGTTTTATCTTGAAGCACCATCTTATGTTACACTTGCGTGACACATGATGAGCTTCGAGTGGGGACTATGTATACACATAATATTTTAAAACTTTTATCGATTACTGACACTTTGTATTTTGCAATAACCCATCGAGTCTAAATCTCTTTGAGTGCATGCCTTAAGGGATGCATCAAGAAAGGGATGGGTAGACCATTGTTGCTTTGTAAGATTGTTACCCCTTTTGCTACTTACCATCTACACACTCATCTCCTAAAAACCACTTACCTTAAGCTTATTTTTTTTAGTCTTACCCATTCTAGTCATTTTCCATGCTTTATCCTCCTTGCTCTTACCTTGACCCCCTTTTACCAGTTGACTATACTATGTCACCTGGGTTGACCATGTATAGTTTTCAGCTTTTGATTACCATATAGGGTCGACTAGGTCGACCCTATACTATTTTTGGGTAGTTTTCATTAGGATCTTTGTTAGCCCTTCAGTTGACTTAGCTTGAAACCTAGCTATTTATCTCCCAAAAATATATAAGGTCGACTAGGTCAACCCTATATAGCCAACATATTTAGAAAGATTTAGGGCAAGATCTACCTATATATACAAGTTCATTTCCCACCATTTTATAAGAAGATAAGTGAATAGGAATAAGTTTAAATGAATATTTGCTTATTGACCATTCCACTTAAGGAATAAATATTAGGGTTCCATACTTTCTTTAGAGATATAGATTTTGTCTTTTGGAGAAGTCTTTTAGATGCATAGATATGTTGTGTATCCTAAAGTTGATCTGTCTTTGTTATCCTTACATACTACAATAATCTCATACAAAGCACCTTGGCCAAGGGAGAGATTGAGGCTCAGTAGGTTCATCTTTAAGGTAATTATTCCTAGCTTTATTTCTCTTTTGTAAGAGTAGATAGATAATGTAGTTGTGCTTCTCTTCCATGCATTATGATTTTGTATACATTGATGTGAGTATATGTCTTCTATGCATGTTTAGTTTAGTTTGTTTTATTTCTAACCCCACTTTTTGCCACAAGATTTGGTGTCCACTAGATTAAATTTATTTTCTTGTTTATTAGTGAACATTAAACCTATGACCCTTTTAGGGTTGTTGTATGATTGTGTTAGACTATATGTTGTGGAACCCTTCCTAGCATGGTGTATGGTGACAAGTGATCCCTTAATCAGGTCTAGTGGTTCCCCATTTTGGTCATGCCCCCACTTAAAAAATGTATTCCCAATCATAAGTGTAGGTATGATCTATCTTATCCAAGCCTAGATTTATTTATAGACATGATGCATTTATGATTGCATACATACCTATCTAACTATCTTAATGCTATTTTTTTCCTTCATATCAATAACTTATTAATGCCCTCATATTCATCATAGGGTTTTCATATTCTAATTCTCTATCCATATGCCTCTTGTGACTCCTAAACATCTAACCCATATAACTCAAGCCTCTAACTATCAATGGACCTCTATCTCTTTAGTGTATAGGTACAAGCCTGAATTGATTATGAGAGGTCTTCCTTTTGTATAGTGGATTGAGGGTGGGGTGCTTAGTATACAAGGGTAGGGTGAATATGAGATGTAAAAATAGATCATGGATCAAATATGGGCTTATGTTTATACCTTTCAACAATCCCAAAACCCTTCCCAAGTATTATCAAAGAACTTCACATTTCATACATAGCAGTCATAGTCCTGAGATAGGATTATGGAGATTTATTTGGTCTAAGTGGGATTAGCTGAGCATGAGAGGTAGAGAAGATAAATTAGATTTCAAGTAACTATTAAACAACCCATAACCACCATTAACCTAAATTATCAAGCTTTGGCCACCCTATAACATGTGGAAATCTATCTACAGTCTACAAATAGAGAGAACAAGAATGTTTTCCTCAATCTCACACCCTCACATGTGTGAGATGAGGTTTGATAAAAAAATTAAAGTGTTTTATACCCTTAAAAATCTCTCATATCTTTCATTTCTCTGTCACCATGCTCAATAAAGGAGAAAACAAGGAAAATTGGTACCCTACTTGAATGTAGAAGACATTATGAGTGACCTACATTTTTAATTATTGTTATTAAAGGAGAGATTAAAATTGAGAATAAATTACCAAATATGGAATATATATAAGGTCCCTTCATTTTCCCAAAATTTTATACTTCCATCTTCTCTCTCATGTTTGTACCATCCACAAACCTAAAGGGCTATCTTGGGTTACCAAAGAGCTCAGTAGAGAGAGAAGGTTGGCTCTTGTCCTATTTGACATATTTTTTCAATGAATCTTCACCAAGACACTTGACATTAACCCACTTAAAATTTCATGACCTCCCTTGTATGGACTAACTATACAAGTTCGTACAAACTATGAGAAACTATTGAAAACCTTATCTTTTCTATGTTTTTTCCATATTTGAAGTTTGCAACCACCATTAAAGGTCAAAAGAAGAGAAAACATCAGTCAAATATTATTTTAAAACTGATGGTATGGAAAGGGTGGAGATAAAAATGCATATTTACCCATGTGTGGGGTCTATTTGGCTAGTGGGAGGTGAATATGAGTTCATAATAAGACTTTTAAGGATATGAAATGCCTAGCCATGAACATATATTGAGAATAATAACTATTAAATACTCTTTTAAATAATTAAACACTAAAATATTCCCTTTTTTGAATATTTTATAAGGCATATGGACTCATATGAGGTATTTAAAGGTATTAAAAGGGGTTTTAAGGGGTTTATGACAACTTAAAACTACTTGAATGACCAAACTAGAAGCAATGACATTAAAACACCATTAAACCTTCATAAAACATCTTGACTCCCTACTCTCTCACTCCAAGACCACTAAAACCACTATTACATCAATGAATAGACTCAAGGCATCCATGTCATAATGGAATCACAAGCAGGCTCTAGAACACCTTATGACACTACTAAAAGTGATACGAAGGATCAAAATAAGGTCAATAAGGACATGAAAATGTAGGGGATCACCATGAGAAGGTTTGTATGGTTGCCATATAAATGTTTTTGGTTATATAGGTTGGCATTTATCCTTGGGAGGCCAAATTGCCAACATTTTTGGTGACTCACAAGGGTTGCCCAGCCTAGTGTTCAAGGAAACCCACTCATATTCATGACAATGATGACTCATACATGGTAGTAAGACTTGATAACCATTATTAGACATATAAATATATTAGCACCTATAACAACTCTAGGAATGTAACAAACTAATAATATATAGTAAATACAACTAAAGAAACACACCTACACTAAGAAGCAAAAAAGAAAGACACCAAGATAGCCAAGGAAACTAACTAAAAACCTATGCTAACCACTTATTGAAATAAGAAAACACTAAAAATAACTAACATAATATTAAATTATTTCCTCTAAGATCAAATGGAAAACTTGTTTGATCACTATGGCACCATAAGGTCTAGTTTCTATGTCTTGATTTGAGGCTAATAAAAAATTGTCACTATATGAGGACTCCCACTTGTAGCTAAAAGCATTGGCATGTTCATGAATCCATAGGAGGGTATCTATACCTTCTTACTCCACTCTTAGGTACATGTGTTGGCTATATGATTCCAACACCTAATCATAATCATTCAACACTTGTCTTTCTTGCATGAACAATGTTAATTCTACCATGTCTTGGTTTGTGCTTTCACTCTACTCCGTATGGAATGGTGAATTGTCAAGACCTTCATGATGGACACCTTGAACTTCATAATGTATGATAAAGGACAAGATATTCTCACTTGGTTTGTTTTTATGAGTATCAACCTAAGGTACTACTTTATCAAACACTTCATCATTATTTTTATCATCTTGGGCCTTCTCTTCTTATGGATAACAATTGATAAGTTCAATAGCCAATTTGTCTTCAATATGTTTTATAGGAAGTGTAAGTCCTTGAAGGGTCTGGTATTCATTGTAAATGCTCATGTATTACTTCCAAAGGTCATCATTGTCTCCTTGGCACTCCATGTAATTATGATCATACTTCAGATTCTCATCAACCATTGGGGTTTCATGCTTATCAACAAACTTATCTAGGTGGAAAATAATTGGTCTTTCATCTTTAATGAAACTATAATCTTCTTGAGCACATACCTTTTCTTGGATTTTTAAAGGATTTAAAAAGCTACATCCTTGCCTTGCATCTCCTGCAAGTTAAAAAGATGCCTCACTCTTACAATCATCAAAGTTGTCAAGATAAAGAGTGGATTTCATATCAAGGATATCTTAGGAAATATATTCTTCTTATAGTTTATCTTGCACCCAAGAAACCTCTTGAACTTCATCCTCTTTTACATTATGGAAGACTAACTCATAATTATCTTTGTCAAGAAGTGTCCCAATGGTGATTCTTATTCTTATTCACTCAAATCACACTTATCCTCTATCACTACATCTATTTCTTACTCATTTGTCTCATAAATAAAAGCTTCCTTCTCAAGGAATGGCATGGTTAATCCTTGAAATAAATCAAGAAGGTGAGTCAAATTCAATGGTGTTATATATTTTTTATCATGCTCATTGGACAACTCACCTTTGACAACCATAACTTCCTATTTTTGATGCACATTATATTAAATAGACCTCTATGATGGGAAGGACTTAGACTCTTAATGAGGGAGGGGTAGGGGCTGAGTGTTTTCTAATTTGTCCATGACTTTAACATATTATCTTGTGTTTGATTGGTTTCCTCCTCCCCTTGACTAATGAATTTGTTTCCAAGTTGTAAATTTAGATGTAGGGTTTTTCTTCACAAGTGTCATAACTTGGGGTAGAAATGAAGGTAACTTTAGCTAAGATTGTGTTTCTCTTATAGTTGTTACTAATTTATATATGTGTTTGTTTATAAGTTCAATCTATTTATCAAGGTGAGCCTTAAAATCAAGAACCATTTGATTGGAGGTATATTCAAGCTTATCATAAGGTGAATGTCCTTGAAAATTATGTTGTGAATTATGGAACTCAACCTTCTAAAGAAAAATTTCTCTCTCCCTTTGAACTCTCCCTTGGACATACCTCCAAGTAAGAAAAGTTGGTAGGTCTTATGAGTAACTATGATGGATTTGACACACATTTGTTTGAGACTTTTGATGGGAAAAGGGTAGTTCAATGGAGGACTGATGTGGATGAAAGAGGGGACATATTGTTGATAATGGTGAAATTGTTGCCCCTCATACACTACTGATTTCTCCTCAATATTTGAAACTAAACCCTATATATCCAACATGTAACTATTAACCCTTGAACGACCTTATCTCATGAAAAATTCCCACTCTTTTTTATCCTTCTATAATGAATTCATCATGCTCTCAATCATATTCCTAGGGGTTTTTTGTCCATACCCTCTCAAGGTGTCAATGCTCACCATGTGTTTTTCATAGCTCAACAAGATCTATTTAAATCTTGATATGGATTGAATCTGAATAAGAGTAGGCTAACCAAGAATATAATGATGTTGATATGAATGCTTAGGTTGATAAGTAGGCTATTAAGGAGGTGGATGAGTATCATAATGGGGTTTGTAATCTTAGCAATAAGGAGACTCATTATAGGGATGATAAGGGTGGTGTAGGACTAATAAGTTTCATAATGGGACTAATATGAGTCATAGGGATGTTGATAAGGAAGTGAATGATATAATTCTACCCCATATTCATCCATAGTTCACCATAATGTACATGAATAACAATGAACTATGAACAAGAACTATTCTTACCTTTCAGATGATGACTTGTGGCACCTTCTAGTATGAAATTTGGCTACAAATCCCTTCCTAAAAGCTTGAAGTTTCTTAAGATGATTTCAAGGCTATAATTGAGTGCTTGAAACTGATTATGATGGCTAAGATGTTTCTAATAGTTATGGCACACCCATTTAGACTAGATTTAAGACTCTAATTCTTTAATCTAGTCCTACTAGGTGTGTCATAACTATTAGCAACATCTTGGCTATCATAATTAGTTTCAAGCACTCACTTATAAACTTGTAGTCATCTTAAATAACTTCAAGTTTTTGGGAAGGTATTTTCATCTAGATTTCATACTAAAATATGTCACAAGTCATCTCAAAGGTAAGAATAGTTCTTGTTCATAGTTCATTATAATTCATGTGCATTATGGTGAGCTATGGTTGTATATGGGGCAAATATCTATTATTCGCTTCATTATCAACAACCCTATGACTCATATCAGTCCCATTATGAAACTTATCATCCTTATAATGAGTCTCCTTATTTCTAAGACTACCAACCCCATTGTGAGCCTCATCCAACTCCTTGGTATCCTACTTATCAACATAATCATCCATGGCAACATCATTATATTCTTGTTCATCTTACTCATATTCAAAGTCAATCCATATCAAGTCTTAAATAGACCTTTTTGTGTTATGAAAAACACATTGTGAGCATTGATACCCTGATAAAGTATGACCAAGAAACCCCTAGGCATGTGATTGAGAGTATGACTAATTCATTACATCAGGATAAAGAAGAGTGGGAGTTTTTGATGAGACAGGTTCATTTAAGGTTTGACAGTGACATGTTGGATATAGAGGGTCTAGTTTCAAAGATTGAGGAGAAATTAGTAGTAAATGATGAGTATCAAGTTCACCATTATCAACAGTATGTCCCCTCTTTGATCCCACATCATTACTCCATTGAACTGCCCTTTTCCCTCAAGAGTCTCAAACAAATATGTTTCAAAGCCCTCAAATTTCCTCACAAGCCCTACAAGCATTTCTTACATAGAATTCTATCCAAGAGAGAGTTCAAAGGGAGAGATAAGTTTTTCTTGAGAAGGCTAAGTTCCATGATTCACAATATATTTTACAAGGCCATTCACCTTTTGATCATCTTGAAGAGACCTCTAGTCAGATGGTGCTTGATTTTGTGGCTCACCTAGCTAAATAGATTGAACTTATAGATAATCATTTGTATCAATCAATAAAAACTATAGGATCAACATAATCTTAGCTAAAGATAGCTTCATTTCTTCCCTAGGTTGTGACACATGTGAAGGAAACCCCTACATCTAAATTTCTAACTTGGAAACAAATGCAATAGTCAAGAGGATGAAACCATTAAAACACAAGCCAAGGTGTTGAAGTTATGGATAAATAAAAAAAACTCGATACCCACCCTTCCCTCTACAACACCATTAGATTTGACTCACCTTATTAAGATGTTTTAAGGATCCATCATGTCATTCCTTGAGAAAGAGATTCTTATTTATGAGACAAATGATGATGAAACAACTATAGTAATAGAGGATGAGAGTGATTTGAGTGAACAAGAAGAGGAAATCACCATTGGGACACTCCTTTCTAGAGATAATTATGAGTTAGTCTTCAAGAATGAAAAATAGGATGAACTAAAAGAGGTTGCTTAGGTGCAAGATAAGATGTAAGAAGAAAATAATCCCAACAGCTCCTTGATGATATGGCATCCACTCTTTATCATGACAACCTTGATGAGTGTAAGAGAGGCATCTTTTCAAATTGTAGTAGTTGCAAGGCAAGGAGGTAGCTTTCTAAAGTCTTCAATCATCCAAGAAAAGGTATGTATTTAAGAATATTCTAGTTTCATTAAAGATTAAAAATGAATTCTTGGTCACCAAGATAAGTTTTTTGATAGGCATGAGACCCTAATGGTTGATGATAATTTGAAGTATGATCACAATTACATAGAGTGACAAAGATATCTTGATGACATTTGGTATAAATACATGAGCATTTAAAATGAATACTAAACCCTTAAAGGACTCACAATTACTATAGAACATATTGAATACAAATTAGCTATTGACCCTTTCAAGTGTTGTCCACAAGAAGATCAGGCCTAAGATGATGAAAATAATGATGAAGTGTTTGTTGAATTAGTACCTCAGGTTGATACTCCTAAACACAAACCAAGTGAGTATATATTGTCTTTTAGCATGCCTCATAAAGTTCAAGATGTCCATCATGAAGGTCTTGACAACTCCCATTCCATATGAAGCAAAGTGAAAGCACAAACCAAGACATGGCAAAACAACTCATGACTAAGGTAGAATTAGCATTGTTCATGTAAGGAAGACAAGTGTGGAATGATTATGATTGGGTGTTGGACTCATATGGCCAACTAATATACCTAAGAGTAGAGAAAGGAGGTCTAGATTCCCTCATAAGGAGTCATAAACATGAAAATTATTCTAGTTGCAAGTGGTAGTCCTCATATAGTGAGCAATGCTTGATTGGACTCAAATCGAGACACGGTAACCAGACCTCATGGTGCCATAGTGATCAAACAAGTTTTCCATTTGATCCTAGAGGAAAGAATTTAATATCAAGTTAGGTGTTTTTATTTTTTTTGTCTTGTTTTAATAAGTTCTTATCATAAGTTTTTAGTTAGTTTCCTTAGTTGTCTTGGTGTCTTTATTATTTGCTTCTTCATGTAGGTGTGTTTCTTTAGTTATCTTTGTTATGTCTTGTTAGTTTTTTGTAGTCCTAGAGGTGTTATAGGTGCCAATATATTTATCAGTCCAATAATGGTCATCGTGTATTACAACCATCTATTATCATCATTGTCATGAATATGAGTGGGTTCTCTTGACCAGTAGGCCAGTCAACACCTATGAGTCACCAAAATATTGATAATTTTGACCTCACAAGTAAAATTGTCACCCATAACATTTTTAAAAAAATTAAATACATTATATACTTTTTAAGGCATTAAAATATCCATAGGATACATTTTACATCAATTTCATCAGACTTCTCAAGTGATTCTAGCAATTTTATTGCCTAAAAGGACTATTTTGAGGCTATTTGTATAGTTATTTAGGTAAAATTGAGAATACATCATATTAAGAACCTTATTTGTCCAAGAAAAGGTTTTAAAAGTGATTTATAAAAAAATTTAGCTATTAAAATGAATAAAACCATTTTATCTCCTATATCGACCTCCTTGGTAGCTTTAGAAGTGTAGTTTTCAAATGCTCGGTATGGACAAAGGAGAGAGATTTAGGATATGAAAATTTGTCCATTATTATTAGTATTATTAATATTTAAATCAATTTAATTATTTTTCATAATAATGGACTAATATTTATTAACAATTGCTAAGAGTGATAGTAGGTTGTTATAGCCTATTCATCTAAGAGGGGTCTATTATTGCACCTATTTATAAATATAATAATTTTAAGGAAGGGAATTATTTTGAGGGTAGATTTTATAGGTATTTTATCTCCACTATATGGTGTTTTAATTAGTTTAATCATCTCTATGAGGTACCTTTACTTGGAAAAAGAATGCCTTGATGCACACGTTGTTTCAGTGAGATTTGTTACAAATTATTATTTATTATTCATGTTAGTGATTATCAGAGGTATATAATACCTAATAATATGTAATGTAATAACTCTTTATTTCATGGATTCATGTGATATTTTTTGATATGTGGTTCTTCTTCATATTTCTCAAAATGTCTTTCTCTTTGGAGAGTTTGTATGACATGTGAATGACTTTATCTAGGCCTGAGAATCATATTAGATTTGAATGGAAATTAAAATTCATGGTTAAATTAATTAAAAAATATTTATAAATTATAATCTTGAATAATTATGGTGATATTCCAAATGCATTTTCAAACAAAAGGATTTTACAAATGTTTTCAAACACCTATAGGCTTGCAAGCCTATTAACATGCATTAATGAATTCAAAAATAAGCTAAGAGTGTCTTGAAAACATGGAGTTGTAAATTTAAAATCATATAAATCCTATCAAATACATTGAATACTATAATAAAAAATAAGAAACTTAAGGGCTTCCCACCTCCCATACTCAAAGTCTAGTGTATAAACCATCACCTACATAGTTCGTACAAGTGAATGAATAAGCTTAAAGTGGCATGGTGTTTGGTAAAGAGTTTATTCATATATATTGATATATTTATAGTCTAATATAATTATTAAAATTTAAAAACCTATACCATTGATCCAAAAATCAATACAAGTGCTCAAACTCACTCAGGCCCTGTAATGAATATCCAATCAATTAGCACCTATAGTCATGTTAGAGGTTGGAACCCAAGTAACTTTATCATCTCAAGAAGATATTACATGACTTAAATTACATTTATAATTTTAATTTGAATATTTCATCCAATCAATCTTCATGATTATGAATTGAGAAAAGGGCCTACTTAGTCTATATGGGTCAAGTGACCCCAAAACACTCACCTACAGGGTTCAAGGGGTAGTGAAAAGTTATTTCAAACCTAAATAAAGAGAATAAAAGGTTTTGAAGGGTTCTTGAACCCAGTTGAGATCATTAACCTAGTTTAATATCATTTCAAGGCTAATAATGACAAGGGGTAAGACTTGAAAAAACCTACATATTGATAATCTCTCTCATAATAGTCCCTTACAGGTCGCTAATAGAAGGTAGAATGACCTTAAACTTGAGGTCAATAATAGAATAAGTGTTGAAAGAGTTATAGGTCCAAATGAGAATTAATTTAATTAAAATTAATATATGAAAATAATGATGATAATGGTGATGATTAGACCCCTAACACACAGTCGTCGTGATTCCCCATGGGTACCTATAGGGTTACATAACATGGACTTATGTAAAGGGTACACTCAAAAGGAGATGACAGAGACATTTGAAGTGGTTTTGAAACAAAATGAGAACTTAAAGAAATATTCAAGAACATTTAATAGGTATGTTAATGATTGGAAAGGGTTATAACCCAAAGCATATAATCGATACCCTAAGTACACACATATAGGCATACTAGTGACAATTGATCCAACATCAAGCCTAGGTAATGAGGATAAGGGTGTTTGGGAGAAATTTGAGTTTGAATAAGTGAATAGTTATATATATATAATATATATATATATATATCATGGATCATTAATAATATAATATCAAATAGAATAGGAAGGCTATAAATAAAGCATATAATAAATAACCTTAGGAAAAGCACTTATAGGTTTTTTAGTGATAATTGATCCAATATTCAACCTAGGAAAATAATAGAGTATAAAGTTAAGATTTTATGAGTCTATCCCAATTTTAAATATCCATCAAGTTCATGTACTATATAAGGAATTAATTGAGGTAATAATAGGTCTAAAATAGAACACAATCAACTCATATCTCTAAATGTACCTATAGACTACAAATAGAAGAAAGTTGGTCTTAGACCTAGATAAGGAGGCAAAGAGCATGTAAATAACTCTATGGTATATATCATATAAGTAAAAAAATCCCTATTTACATTTTTAAACCAAAACAAACATGGAAAGATGATCAAAGCTGAGTTTTAAAATCTACACACAACCAGTCAATAACCTACATGTGGCCTATTAGAAGGTCAGTTCATTATTAGACCTAAAAGAAAGGTAGAGTATCCAAAGGTGTGTTTGAAATGATTTTTAAGATCAAATATAAACTAAGATAATTTTTATCCATATGTATTCTTATGCAAGAGGGTACAAAATGAAATAAATAATACTTTCTTAGCCTAACGTCAAAGATGGGCAAGGAAGAAATTGGTTTGTTTGAGAGGATTGAAGCCAAATTTAAGCCTTAAAGCAAGAGTCATTTAATTTTTATAGGATAAATGATGATAATTTTCAACCTAAAATGAATAATGATGAGTTTAAAATTAATTTTTAATAAGGAAAAACTGTCATACATAGCCAGGCCTAGTATATAGTCTTGTTGACTATGTAAGAGGTCTAAATAAAGAGACCAAATGGATTTTTCCAAGATAATGTGATGAAGGAAAATATCATAAGAGGTTATTTTATCACTCCAAGGGTGTAAAAAATAGTTAGGATTTCCATGAAAATCTACATTGCTCCCAATTGTCACCTATAGCCAGTGTGTGTGTAAGTGTGAACTAGGGAGAAATATGAAGGTAGAGTGCTTTGATAGGTTATAAGGATTGTGAAAATACTTTGAAGGGTAAGAATCATGTGTGAATGTTTTAAAAATATCATCAAAACCTCATTATAACTCTTTGACTCCAACATAAGTGTGACAAAGGCAAAACATAGTCATATATCTAATGAAATAATAAATTTAGGCATCCTAGTCCACTCATGAAGGAAAATGATGGGTTGAGGCCTCTACAAGAATTAACAAGATTTTAAATTTGGTAAAATTGGTGGTAATTAGTATATTTAAGTTTTCATGGTATCTACAAGGTCATGCCAGTAGTGGACATATCCATCATTTTGTCTCAGACCTTGCCCACTCCTTGGGCAAGGGTAACCATGAGACCTAGAGATCCACTTGAGCTCTAAGGACATGAAACAAGTTATAATACCTCATGAATGGATCCTATGGGTATTAAATAGTCATAAAATATGTATACATTCATTCTTAGGTGGTAACAAATATCATTTTTCACTCCACAACTATTGAGGTCTAGCAAGAGAGATAAACTTAAACCCTAAGTACCCGAATCAGTGTACCAATTGCATATAGTGGGGTAATGAGCACTTCAAAAGAATTTATAATCATATGGATGTATTATATAAAGGTTTTTAAACTCTTCCAATTAGTAATAATGATTTTTTAGACCCAAAACTTAGGTTATACCTCTTTTGAACTTAAAGAATGCTAAATAAGCCACCCTAAGAGCAACTTCAAATGCTTGTACCATCTCTGACACCTTTCATTGGAGTATGATAAACTTTGGATAGTTAAATTTGTTTATCAAGAATTTTTTACTAGTGGAAGTAGGTCAATTGGACATCAAATATCTATGAACAATCATTAAGACCCCAAATAGGTCTTAAGCCCTCTTGAAACCCTAGTTGTGACCAGTTTCTAGAGAAAGACCTCAAAATCACATATGATGGCATATTTTTCTCCTTAAAAATATTTTCTATTGCTTAGGACTCTAAGGAGGTTACCCCCATGTATTTTTATGTTGATGTCACTTGTATGGATTGCTCCAAAAACCCTATTTTCATGATTTTTGGAGTTTCTCATATGATCTAAGAATGGGATAACTTAAAAATAATTGGATGAGGTCATTTGGGACTCTTAAAAACTTATAAATATCAAAAACATGCATGGGAGATTCTAGAAGTGGCATAACTAGGTTCATTTTTCAAGGCAATCCCAACCAAGCTCAAAATAAGCCTAGAAAGTAAGGTGGTTTCTTGGTTTTCACACTTAAATAGGATCTTAGGTACCCAAAATTTTAATGGATATTTTTGGTAGTCTAGGAAAATTTAATCAAATACTTTTATATAGTTTCACATGTTTAAGAGTTCCCAACAGCAAGTTTTCTACTTTTTATGCTTACACGTGTGGGAAAGAAAATGAGCTAAAAAGTTCACCTAAACTCATGATATGATCACCAAATTTTTTTAATAGATGTAAGTGCATATAAGGTGTACAAAAAAACTCCCACTTTTCCATAATCATCTCCATATTATTCCAGGCAAGGATATTTAGTTGTTTTAGGGCTACAAGGATTGAAGAAAAATTCATGGTTTTGGTGCAAACTTAAGTATTTGTGAGTGTTTTATGTCTTAAAATGAATTTTAATAGGTATAATATGCTATTTTCAGACCATAAATTGAATAAATTTACAATATTAAGTACAAGTTCCACTTTTCTCTTCCATGTCATGGTGAGAATGATCTTTTTAAGGACCCTAAAACACTAAATCACGGAATAAGACTTATAATAAACTTTATAAAGTCTAATGCACATTAACCATAATAAAAATGAAGAGATAAAAATTCAATTATCATTTTTTATGAGTTTTAAATATTTTAAAAGGTCCAAAGTCAATAAAAAAATCTTCTCTCCTTCCAAGCCTAGGCTTGTTGAAGGAGTCAACCTTGCAATTGAAGGCTTATAACAACCCATGGATCATGAAAGAATATAATAGATGTCTTATAAGAAATTTTAAATTAATAATAAAATAGGACTTAAATGACTTATAATAAATCTTCTCTCTCTCTCTCTCTCTCTCTCTCTCTCTCTCTCTCTCTCTCTCTCTCTCTCTCTCTCTCTCTCTCTCTCTCTCTCTCTCTCTCTCTC